>DWKL01001086.1:0-15635 GCA_018249415.1 Phareas burnsi | reverse complement strand
CTATCGCACCGTAGAGGAGGGGGGGAGGGGGGAATTTTCGGGCCTCGAGGGTATGTTTCATCATCGACCCATTAATGATTAATAGTATCAGGCGTTACTTTGCGGAAATCCATGATTCAAAGTTAGGAAAGAACTACTTGGCAACAATGTTGTAAAGTAGTTCTTTCCTAACTTTGACCCATTAATGCCCAACTGCTGGGCACAGATTTCCTCTGAGAATGAGAAGGGTTAGGCCATAGTCCACCACGCTGGCCAAGTGCGGATCGGTAGACTTCGCGCACCTTCGAGAACTTTGCAAAGAAGTCTCCGATGTGTAGATTTCCTTACGATGTTTTCCTTCACCGTTAAACCAAGTGATAATTAATTTCTAATACGCACATAACATCGAAAAATTAGATGCGTGCGGGGTTCGAAACCCGGTCACTCAGCTTGGGAGGCCGAATCTTAACCACTAGGCTATCACTGTTCTCTATTTTTATGTTTAGAAGTAATTATTAGGCATAATCTGTTAGTCAGCGCTATAAACACTCATCGCATACACCTGTCCTAAACGATGCTTCGGATTGATCGGCAGGTGTAATGTTTTTATTACTAACATTAACTTAATTTATTCAGGTCCTTACGACGAAAAACGCAGGGTATCTTAATTAGATTAGTATAATTAAAAACAAAAGTCAGCTTTTAAATTGTACAGAGACAGTTAATAAAACTATGGTAGATTCAACCTTGTTATAGAAACTTTCTTTATAGCCAATGATTCATTCAGGGTCATCAGTGAACAATTGATTATTATCAGTTTTCACTAAGGTAAGGTAGATACCTAAATGAACTACGTTTATTTTCTTAGATAAGATTATATTCTACAATCGAAATCCGAGAATAACAGGAAAAGGGCTTTCTATAATTGAGAAATGCTGACAACTTAATTGACTAATTCATTAATAAAAATTAATGAATTAGTCAACGGTGTTTATAATAAATAATGAATAATAATTAATGAATTAGTCAACGGAGTTAATAATAAATAATTAGTAATAATTAATGAATTAGTCAGCTAAGTTGTTGGCATTTCTATATTATAGAAAGCTCTTTTCCTGTTATTCTCGGATTCAGATTATAGAATATGAACTTAATCATGAGAATACAACTGGTTTATTTAAGACTCTATCTAATTTAGATTCGCGAAAATCCATTGACAATAGTATTAAGGTTAGGATAGAGAGTTTTCATTTCTGATTGAGGCTTCTTGTGTGATAGCCTGCAGAAGCAGCCATCTGACTCGTTTATTAAAATTAATTATTTATTAAAAAAATAAATGTTTATCTTATTTATCTATTATATATAATTCAATGTTTGGTGAGATTTCCGGGATGAACTCCGAAACTAACTATCCCATTTTAACGTTTTTCTTAAATGTATGTTTTGTTCTAACTTGAGAGATTGGATAGTTTTTATTCTGATTTCTTTTATTAAATGCAAAATATACGATTTTCATATTTCGAGCAGTGCAGCAAGATCGCGGACCAAAGTTCCCAATTTCGAGTACCACAACGTATTGGGTAACGTATAAATATACCTTATCAATGAAAGGTATAATACCCATAAGAAGTGCAATAATTTCGTAATACCAATACCAATTATAATATCTAATAATTGAACGTAATGCAAGAAAGCCACAGCAACGTCTGGCTGGCTCTGCTATAATTCTATATTTCTTTTTCTTAGCATATGTACACTATTAAAAAAACACTGTACACTATTATTTTAATTAACCGTCATAGTAACACCTTGATAACGAATTTTACGGCGAGATACAACTCTGCATCTCCGGTTTCTCTCACTTTTATTTACGTCTCCATCTCTGGGCCTGCTAACATTTCCAGCGAAACTACCCTCCACTTCGGCACCTAGCTTCATCTTCCCTATATCAAATCAAATTATGTCTTCTACCGTAACAATATGTAATACAAATAAACTTACTTATGTGTGTAATTCATTCCTAAGTAAGTGTTAAAACTTAGTCTTAAATGTCTAAATATGTTGTCTTACAACGTACCAAGTTACCCGTCAATATGAGAAGGAACATGCATTCCCAAATGCTCTTAAAACACATACGCGGTCAAGATGTTCGCAAATTAATGTCCTTATTTTACAAGATAAAGTAAACAGCGATACTGAGTCATGTTTCAACAAGCCGGCTCTCGTTGGCAGTTAAGTTTTGATTCCATAGACTTCATATCGCATAGAATAAAATTTATAAAAAAATCTTCATAGAGAAACTGTGTTCCCTGCTACTATAATAAGCCAAAGTATTTCACATATCTCTGAATCGTACGAAATAAGGTAAGGTCATTTTTAAAAATAGTAATAAAAAATAACGGTTATCTTAAAATAAAAGATTACTAAAATGATAAGAACGTGCGGTATGAAATATGTACCTCCAGCTCTAATGAATCCTTGGATTTTAGCTTTTATTTGTAAAACACATTTTATTTTTGGAAAGTATGTGTGTCATGGACGTTTCTTACCTCTTTTTCTTCAAAAACAAACCAACTTGCGTGGCGGTGGTAGTGTATTGACAAAAATAATTCTGGAAAGAATCCGTTGTGAATAAAAATATTTTGTAATAAATAAAATAAAAAGTTTACGTAAATACTAGTATAAAAAGCGGTATGATTTAAATCTTTGTATATATTTATGTACCTTTACAACATACTCGTCCCTAAAGGGAGGAATTGTGCCGTAATCGTCAAGGTTGGTTGTGCATATTAGTTGTGTAGAGGATGAATGGCTTCGAAGAAGACATTCTGCCCATTTACTAGATGTTATCCCTATCATACGACACTTTCAGTGAGAGAGGAAATGGTGGTGTACATACCGAGATCACAGGATCACTAATCATGTAATAAATACTTAGTCACAAATTCTTAGTGGTCCTAATGGTAATACTTAAAATTCACAAACCTGAATAAAGACAACATAAGTTCAAATCCACGTGTCACTTCTACATGTGGTTTGCTCTATGGTGGAACCTGCTGAGAATATTGAGACATTCAACAATTTGCGGACGATGTTATGCGAGAGATCAAACAGATAATAATAATCAAGGTACACTAGTACTAATCGCAGTATGACTTTATTTATATAATAACAAATTTCTATAATATGTAAAACAAGAACAAATAATTATTTCTTTCTACAATCACAGTTATATAGAATACCTGTCTCAGAAGAAATATCTAAATCGTCCACTTAGATCAACGTTTAAGCTGGCCGGTGACCAAATCTAGAAATTTCCCTTAAAATCATCAGGGAATATTTTCTACTAGTGGACATTTAATGGCTTGATGCTGACTCATAGCTCTAGAGTTACGAAAGATAGAACAGACTGTGCCCAAGTATGAATTTTATACTTCAGCGCTTCCAAAGCTCGTCTCGAAGTCATATGTGAATTAGAAATGAATTATTAATAATGTACGTACGTAGGGACTTCCTATCCTCGCATGACCTCTCATACCATATAGCGCTATGTACCACGGGGAAATGGTGCGGATTTTTCGGGACCCAAGAGTATTTCCCTTGCCAGAGCTTGTTCTTTAGGAGTTGAATATCTCCTATTGACTGCTAATATTTATACATAATACCAATCTCAGTTTAAATATTATATTATAATGTGGAAACATAAGCAACAAAGCACACCAACTGTTTGGAGGGTGGCATCGTGAAGAAAAATATTGTATGGAGTTCTATAAATCAGAATTGTGCATAATGTTCGCATAATTATATCAGTGACATCTTGGCACTTGCAATTGTAGATACTTGACCAGGATGTTGGAGTATGACGTTTTGCATCCTCATTTTGGGAGTAAGTCCTTGGTAAGTGAAACAGTAGTTGTTGATGATGATAATGAAGATTATGACGATGATAGAAATGATAATGATGACGACGATAATGAACATTATGACGATGATAGAAATGATAATGATAACGACGATAACTAAGATTATGACGATGATAGAAATTATAATGATGACGACGATAATGAAGATTATGACGATGATAGAAATGATAATGATGACGACGATAATGAAGATTATGATGATGATAGATATGATGATTTTTCTTGAGTATAATAATAGGGCTATTTTTAGATACTAAACGAATGGATTATTATTTATATCAAGAATACATATGTTTATATTTTGAGGCAAAACCGAGTTACACGACTAGACTTCGAATCGAAGTAGATCTTGTTACCTGACACTGAATTGATAAGAAACTAACCTACCAGTATAAGCTACGATCTATGCTTTCAAAATCGACTTTTCGAAATCTAAGTGTTACACAATTCGGGAAGCCGGTTCAGTATATTCTAAGATATCCAAGCAGATACAACAGAGATGAACTTTACGCCGTTGTAATATATTGTTGCACGAAGCTGCGATTTTTGCACTCTTATTTGAGATATTGTTATTGCGCGCGGCGGCGATTTTTGCATTCTTATTTAAACAGTAGCTTTTGCTTGCGGTATCTTGCGACATTTTTTCTCAAAAGCAAAAACAACATGCAAAACTGGAGTAATAACAATGATTAAAATATTCTTCTATTCACTTTCTTGAATGGGACACATACTTTTTAATGAAAACAGTAAATAAAATCGAAAAAATTGAATTAATTTTGCTTATAAAACATATCAACCCACCAACTAAACAACGCCATCTCATAGGTACCACATAATATTGGCTACTCAGTACAAACGTTTAGCGATTATTATTAGCTACTCAACAACAGATGACACTAACGATATTGTCAGCGTGAATGTAATAGCAGGCTTGTTTAATGAATTCTATTTGAAAATAAATCTAAAAAGAAATAGAAAGAAATAAAACTTGCAGAACGAAGGACGGACATTCAGGTAGTTGACATAGAAGCAAGTGCAATATATTTCATTTCATTTCTCTCCTTAACGTTTAATTCGGGAAAACACTTAAGCTATTTTGACAGATTATTCATTTAAAGTTTTACAGACACACACTGGACACTTTTTACCATGATTACTAGAGTTCATATGTAAAATATGCCCCGTGTACGTAGATACATCTGGACGGAGTCAATAAATGAAATTACCTATCATACCTTTCCTCGTGACTAAAGCCATGGGTTATCAGATACTCATAATATCTTTTGAATAATATACATAACAGACATATATTTATTTATATTATTTCCTTAAACCCGATCATATCTTAAATGTGGAACAGACGGACATCATCCTAAAAGCATTGTTTACCAGTCAATATTTCCAATGAGCAAAACATTGAAGGTGACATTAAAAAATAACTTATGAATTATTATAAATAATAAAATCCAACCAATAAATCCAAGCAATAATAAAATGCAAACTATTATGTTTGCAAAAACAGTAATTAACATGTATCATATAATTATACAAGCAATAATAGAGCCAACAGGAACTACGTTAGAAAGATAATGTATAGACATAATTGAGACAAATTTTATCACTTAAAATTGTATATCAATAAATAGGTACGCATACAATTGAGATTAACGTGTAATTTGTAATGATCGTTAATGTTCGCTCCAGTGTTTTCGCAAACAGCACATGCGAGCATTCCTAACGCGATGATAACATACCCTTTGGATCCACAGAGGTCCGTTACGAGCGTTCAAGTGGCAGCTTGCAGTCAGCTGTGGTGACGCACAATGTGCAATTCACTTTATCTATGAGTGGCGTTGCAAATCGCCCCATTCGCTTTAATATTGAAAAATATAACTACATTTTCTTGCATTGTCATCCGATCGTGAGCTATGTTTAAAATTTAAAGTGTCTTTTTCAACGGAAAGTTTGTTTAAAATCGATTTTTAAATACCACCCGAGCAGGACATTCAATTTTATTCTCCGTATTTCGTTAGAAATATGCTTACGAAAACAAAAGAGATTCAGTGTAGTGTTTTGTTTCGTGTTTCTTTTGGCCGTACTTCGTATGGTCGCACTTTCACTGTAGACCTGCAGACAAGACCTGAATCTAAGAAAAACTTGTAAAAAAATAATTAATATGTCACAGCGGTTCTGAGAAGTATGTATCAATTGCTTCTCTGCTCGAATTGTTGCAATTATAGATACTTAAATAAAAAATAATAATTATATACATGCAGTAATGTCGTAATAGTTGCGTGAAATTTTTTAAATTCAAATTCCTTAAAAAACCTTCGAAATATCTATTTCCTATGCATAATTTTTTAGTATATCTAGATTACATTTGACATTCCTATGTAATGAAAGTAGCTAACGAGCGTGCAGTTCACCCGTACACCTGCCCCGGTAAAGTATAGAGCAGAAGTCCCACATGAAGTCGCTTATACATATGTTGCTACTCTTGAGGACTAAGATGGAAAGCTTTGAAAGAATGAATTTACTCTACCGGTACTCAAACTAGAACACAATAGCGGTAAACTGCTGCAATAAGCAGAAACAGGCACGACGTCGGACGGCCGGACGAGCGAACAAACGAGCAAACTAACGAACAAAACAGACGAACAAACATTTTTAAATCATAGTTAGCCGATTGAATTCGAGATCGAATCAGAAATATTGGCAATTAAACAAATTATCTTGAAAAAAGACAGTGGAAATCGCAGAACGCATTTTATTTACACCCAGGTGTATATTTATTATTGTTCTGACTATCACACACTATTTAGTATCTTACAGCAGTAATAAATAATTAGAGAACTTGGCGACATACGACATACGATGTACTCTGTTAAACTTGTCAATTATTCAATTCAGAAGTTTGTTTATAGAACAATAAGTTTGGGCAAACTAAAGGCTGAGTGGTTCAGTTGCGTTCGAACTTCCTACTTGTTTGTCCCAAAGTTATTCTACAGGATTTAGCATCTGTTTTACAAGATTCTGGGTAAGACAAATTAAGCCTGATAATCTAAGGTGGTACGACATGATAATAAATTTATCAAAAAGAGTGAGATAGAAATTCACCCTTTAAGTATTTTGCGATTTCTGTAACAGTTTTTGAACTATAAACCAAAATTAGATATTGATATGATCGTTACAAAAGTATTTCCTTCAGTTTTATATTATCAGTTTAGATGCTGAGTTGCAATACTTTTAATGTCCCACTGTTGGATATGGGTCTCTCCTGGCTTGGATAATACTATAGGACGCCACGCCAATGTGAATATTAGAATATTGTGTGTTAATTCACTTATTTTATTGCGTCAATAGTAAAATACATGTGAGCTTTTTAAACTAAAATTACCTTTCAAATAATCACGTTGTCTCCTCTTATAGTAAATACTAGAAGACAATTTTCGATGTTCACAAATGAATAATACATAGATGAATCAGTTCTACTTATGTAAAATATTTCTCCCGGTTTCCCGTAAAGATAATTGCAGCGGTTACGGGAAACTATAAACGCATCCCGTATAATGATATAAAATTGCCAGCTTCCGAAAACAAAGGGAATAATAAATGCAAATTTGCTAACGATTTCCCCTCGAGCTATCGTCTTCAAATTATTAGAAAAAAAGATCTCACTGGTAGTATGCATTTTGGTTAGTGGAAGGTCTTATTAAAATTGACTAGGTGGTAGAACTATAGTTCCTCTAAGGAATCACTGCAGCTGCCCTCGTAATCCACCGTGAAGTAATTCTTGAGTTTCGGTTGGAGAGATTGTAGGGTACAATTACAGCGAGGTCATCGTCTTAGTTCTCAGGAGTAGTAACGCATCCACGTACGACCTCAGATAAGACTGTTCTGTTCGAGGTTAAATGTGGGTATCCATAGGCTACAATGACCTCTTAACATAAGGTGGCCTGCGCGCTCGTTTACAAAAAAAAAGAACTATGAAGTAAATTTCTCTAGGTATCTCTCTCCATTACGACACACACGACACATACGACACGACACAATAATCTTTATTGTACACACCATAGTTAATATGAAGAAATAAAACAGAAGATAAGATGCAAAGGGCACTCTTATAGATAGGCAGCGATTTCTCCCGATTTATTAATACATAAGAAGTTCTATTTTTATTTTATTGCAAACTATTTCCGCTAAATTATATAGGGGTCGCTTCATATTTATTGACATGAAATCCGTTCGAGTCGATCAATCTGTTATGGTTATAAACAATTTAAGTCTCATTATTTAATTTTTTTCATATTTCATGTTTTAATTGAAATATTTTTTTATTTCAACAAATTTTTATACACAAAACACACAAACAAGTAAACGTAGAACAAAGGCCTGCTTATTTAAAAATGAAATTTCTGCCAGCAGCCCTGGGATCGGATATTTTATTGTTGTTTACTTTCATATCAGAATGTGTAAAGTATCTGAAGTACCAATGCACATACATAAGTTTCAAGTTACGTTTCTTTTTAAAGACAATATTTTAAAACTACTTGACGTCATAAAATGTATAACACTTCGCAGAAGTATACTTTGTAGAAACAAAGAAATTTAATTTAATTTAAAGTGGAATAACACGAAACTAATTAATCTTATGGGACATAAATAAAATTCTACGTCACTTCCTTATTTCCATTCCATTCTAACTTCATTGTGTCGTTCTTGGAAATTGAGCATCGGACGCTAAAAGCATTGAGTCCCCGAGTATACATTTTTCATGACTGCGGTCTATCGTCCAGTAGCGACTCTACTGATATCCTATACCCCGCATAGGTATGAGTGGGGATGACGTAGTTTCCCCTAAAATTCTGTAGTCCAATATCACAAACCAGGAGCGCAGTGTTCAAAAGTTTTTTAAACTATTATATTTTATCATCACTGTATGAAAACATTACTGTCTCACTATAAGTACAAGTTTCCCCTTAGATTTAGTCTATAGTCCACCACGCTAACCAAGTGCAGATGGGTAAACTTTGAGAACACCTTTGAGAACTTTATGAAGAATTCTCGTGTAGTTAACTCACGATGTTTTCCTTCAACTTTAAAGTGATAATAATTTATTTCCAATACGCACCTAATTTTCAAAAAGGGAGGTGCGAGGGATTTTAAAGACTAATACCGTATTACTACGCTATCACTGCTGGTATGTTGAATTTAAAAATCAATAACCTCATTTTTAGAAGGGCTGGAGAACGACTCCCCCCATTACTCCTCCCCAAAGGCAAAATAAATAAGTAGATATGTATTAACTTAAATAAATATTTCAGTTAAACATGATTCATTAGTGATTCATTTAATACGACACATATTTCACTTTATAAGCTCTCGAGCCGTGAAGCTATATTCTCCTGTCCCCGGAAGCTTTGTGGTGAAAGCGCCAGACACTTTCAAAAAGCTTTTGTCAACGTCAAGTGTGAGCCGTGCGTACTGTACACGCGTTTCCTGTTGTCTTTTGATATCTATCGCCATGCAATTTTTATCTGTTTGAAAACTGGAGATTTTACATTTATATGTAATAATGTAATGTAAATTTTGATGTTTCCAAGATTTTGGAGTTTTATATTGAATGCGATTTTTAAACCTCTCTTTACTCATAAACCCATATTAGATTACCCTGTGTTGGGAGTGCCGTACTGCCGACCTTGAGCCACAATGCCATTACATATCAAAGCCTTCTCTCGAGTTATGCTCAAAAAAGGGGGTATTTCTTAAAAACGAGTGAGTGAGAGTATTTTATAGAACTATACGTCATATACAAGTTTGAGGAATCAAAAATAGATCTAATAGAGCACTTCCAAATAGTCAAACATTTAATTCTTATTTTACTGGTTACATAAACTTCAAAATGTCGAAGTGGTTGGATGTTGGATAACGGTATTTTAACTTAAATACGGCAGCATTAAGACACGAAGACAAGTAACAATCATCCAGACTAACACCGGATCTATATTCTTCATTTCGATTTCCGCTTGATTTACGACCTCGTCAGATTTCACCTATTGCCCTTAAGATTATACCATAAGGGTACAGTTCATACAATATGCATTTAGCCCTTGATTAAATCATCATTATCATTATCAACCCATTTCTATCCCACTGCTGGACACGGGTCTCCTCTTAAAACGAGAAGGATTGGGCCATAGTTTACACGCTGGCGATGTACGGATTCATATACTTCACTCTCTCATGAGTAATCTCAGGCACACAGATTTCCTTACAGTATTTCCTTCATGGTTAAAGCAAGTGAAAATTAATTTCTAATACGCATATAACATCGAAAATATCAGAGGTGCGTGCGGTATTCAAACCCCGACTTTCTAGAGTAAGAGACCGAAATCTTATTACTGGGCTATGATTGCTTCTCATTGATTAAAACTATGATAAAATTATGTTATTAAAGACTACATACAACCAGAAGACTTTATTGGCCTTATGAACTACGTATGTAACCTCTCTCAATTGTCGAGTGTAGAAAATTAATTATCACTTATTTGAATGCCAAACCAAGACATCGTGAGAAAATAATAAAGGCGGAGGATATTTAAGAGTATTTAGAAGGAGGATTTATTTAAGAGTATTCCATAATGTCGTAAAAGATGTTTGAAATCTATCAGTACTCAGTCAGCATGATTAGCCATCTTCCCATTCTGAGACAAAACTCTTTCCCAACAGTGGAACAGTAGAGGCCTGTCTTAAACTCAGAAAATACACGCGACGAATTGAGAGCACAATTCTTGTAAACAAAACTCCTTATAGCCTATAGACGGTCGTTCTCTCAAAATTCAGGTTCTAATTATTTAATATTCAAAAGTGTAAAGAGATAATACTTAACACATTTAGGACGATATAAAATTCGTTAGCACTTTTAAATTGGCCGTTTAAAGATATTTGAACAACATTCGTCGCAATCAAGCTGCGATAAATCTTGTTTCGTTCAAGATTTCAATTTGCATTTGTCGAGTTGCGTATTAATTACCATTGGATTAAAGATTTCCGATCGAGTATTAGTCGATTTGCGATCCGTACTGACCCTTAGTTAAGGACGCAAATGTGTTTAAATTGTCAATCTTTGCTCTCAATGAAATGGCTGTTAAGACTTGCGATGTAAATCTTACGTTATATATCTTACATTATATTTAAATAAAATAAATGTTCAATACATAAAATTACTTGGACTGCTCTCGCGCTATGAAATGTTGACGTCCAACTTATTTATTTACCACCTACTATACACACAATAACGTACATTTTATAATATACTTAGACCCAGAATAAACTTCATACCCAATATTGATAAAAGCAGAAGTAAACACCGCGATATGTACCTGTTTCTTACGGAATCGCTATATTAAGGGTCATAATAATTGAAGCTGAAGTTTGAAGGTGGTAGAACTATAGTTCGTCCGGGGAAGTACCACCGCTGCCCTCGTAATCCGCCGTAAAACAGTTTTTGTGTGTCGGTTGGAGAGGTGCGGTTGTCGGGCACACTTAGAATAAGGCGATCATCTTACGCCTCTGAAGTAGTGACGCATCTACGTACGACCTCAGGTAGAACTTCAGTTCTGTTTGAGATTAGATGTGAGTGTCTATGGGCTGCAGTGACAACTCAAGATCAGGTAGCCTGCACGCTTGTTTGTTCCTTTTCAAACATAAAGAAAAAAATGTCATAATAATATAGACCTTCCATCCATCCATTAGGTCTTATTATTCCTCAGCTGGATATTGCCCCCGTAACCACCATTCTCGATTACGGATCCAATAGGCCTTATTAGTCCATTTGCTGGACGTAAGCCCCCATAGTTGCACGTGCTACAAACTAATACGGGACTTCCCATACTATGGCTCTGATATCCCTATCTATATCCCTTTGTTAAATACCTCCCGGGGAATTTTGTTATTACTTTGTAATACTAAAATACCCACAAAGCAGCATTATAATAATAAGAGGCCATATATATATATTTGTTACCAACCTTGCTGTTTAGCGGTTGGTACGGAGTTTGGTCACGGTCGAGCTGAGTCTCGACAGTCGGCTCCCTGATAGTCGGGAAACGAGGCCGAAGAGCTCATGAGGGAGCTGTCTGCCCACGGTGACCGACCGTAGTGGGGCCAGATCCCCCTGAGATGAGAGTGTGGGTCAATATCGGCGTTGTCGTACATCGGGAAGAGAAGAACAGCGCTATTTGACACCACATCGTTATCAACCCATTAATGTCCCACTACCGGGGACGAGTCTCCTCTCAGAATAAGGGTTAGGCCATAGTCTACCACGCTGGCCAAGTGCGGATTGCGACTTCGCAAACCTTCGAGACCTCTACAGACAAATGTCAGATGACACCACATACCACACAAATATAGACATCACGTCATCATCATCATCAACCCATTATGTCCCACTACTAGGCACGGCTCATCTCTCAGAATAAGGGTTGGGCCATAGTCCACCACGCTGGCCAAGTGCGGATTGCGAGTTCACACTTCGAGACCTCTATAAAGAACTCTTAGATACCATACACATACCACACAAATATAGACATCACGTCTATAACATCTATGACAAATAACTATCCACATTAATTCACGAACACGGATCGTGTGTCGGTCATGCGCATTGGATTCGATCGACATCAATCCCGTAACGAGATCGCTCGGGATGCTTGTAGATGTTATGTAAACGTCATGGAATCTTGTACTTCGATACTTATGCCATCTTAAGTTTCCGTTATGCAATACAGAGAATGTTACGTTGGCGAAATAAGTATGTGGACAGTATTCGCTATTGTGTGATATAATTCGTCAATTTCACTCAATCGTCAATTTCACTTGATTCCAAGAGAGGCAAGGTTTCTACTTTGATATATATCTGACCAGAGACAAAATCATTATGACACACATGGATATATATTTGACCAAAGAGGCCAAAATCACTTCGGCACATACACCATCCATAGCAAAACGAAATTCTACCACCTTTAGACCCACAATTAAATCTCTTAACCGACTTCCACGCTATCAGTGAATCGTTCTGCCCCATGCTACACATATTGCCTACATTAAAATAAAAGGAATAAATTCGATCAGCATAATAAATGCAACAAAATTAACGGTTAACTTAATCCTTGCTTAAAATATCCAATCAAATAACTCGAAATTTCAACATGGACGAAGTTAGACAGCCGATGAAGTATATTCAAAGACACACTTTACTATCGTCATAAAGCATTTAATAGATTTATTTTGGGACCACATGTTGCAGTATGGTATCGTAACGGTGCAAACATATCAAAGGGTCGATGTGGGAGACTGTTCGTACCAAGCGTGGGAAGATCAAACAATTGTATTCAAAATTTCAATACAGTTTCACCTACACCTTCCGCAGATATAAATGTGACTTGGCGACTCGAGTGGCACAGCGGTTACCGGTCTGACACGCAGAGGCTTCTGCGTTCGATTCCCAACCAGACAGACCTGAATGATGAATTTAGATTTCTGTTCTGATGTTTGTTTGCTGGTCTCGTATGCGTCCATGGCAGCTACGACACAGGGTATCCTAGTATGGTAGTAGACTGTGGGTGTAGAAAACTGTTTTTTACATAAATACGCGTCATAGTTCATTTACCTATCATAAAACCCTTTATGTAAATAACGATGGTGGAACATTTTGTCTTATTACTGCAGTGTTCGCGATATTTTTAGTTTAAAGGGCATCTTTAGGCAGACATTATGAGGCGTTTCAGCTTATTCTAGGTAGACCGTTTGCCTTGTCTGTGTCCTTAGAAATGAAAGTAGGTACTACATGTGACATATATGTAAAATTAAAGTGAAAACTCGATATCCTAAAAAGATATGGAAACGATCCTATAATTTCAAACGGAACCAAGATCACCGACAATCCCCTGTCCCTAAAAACCGTTTGAACTCGTTAAAAATATTGTCTTTTAGATAAACAGTAACCATTTGATTGCCGAGGGCCCTGTTTAGAAGTTTCAAGGGGCCGAAGTTAATTTGTTGATAGAACTGATAAAACCTTCAGTTCGTCTCGCTAATTGAAAAAGTTAAACATTGAATTGTAAATTAGATGAGACCGGGAATTTGCTGTCTTTGAAAGTTCACTATTTGAAAGGATTTTGAATATTTTGTTATTGGGAGTTCAAAAGCTATAAACTTCCTTGTTTTCCTTTATATTAGAGATGCCGTTATGATTACGATGGACTTATATAAAGTAATGGATACTTGGCTCCAACCCTTTTTATGTTCCGCTATTGGGGGGGCTCTTCCTACAAACGGGGAAACATATTCCAAATGCTCTAGGCCTTATCAGGAGCACGCTGCTCCAATGCGGATTTGTCGAGATACGGGTTAACCGTGTCAAACGTATTCAAGCCGCCCACTATGTATAACGACTGCTATCTAATGATAACCGGGACCGACAGATTTACGTGCCCACCGAAGCACGGAAGCACGCATAAAATTTAGCCACTAGCGGTCATCCATCCAACTTCTGAACGCGCCCGACATTGCTGAAGCCGCGAGGCTATGCGCACAATGAATACTTATGTAGCATGAAACGAGATTTTATGAGAATAAAATAAATTATGATCCACGTGACCTAGCGGTCAGCATTTAAATCTGCCACGGTGGGATTCCGGGCTCCTGCCTTGTTTATGTTTGAAGAGTAGCAAACCAGCGTGCAGTCCACCCGATGTTAAGTGTTATTGCACCCAGGACATCCACATCTATTCTCAAAGAAGACTGAAGGTCTCTCTAAGATAGTACATAGATGCGTCACTACTCCTGAATACTAAGATGGTCGCCTCGTTGTACCCAACATCTGTGCCTCTCCAACCAAATCACAAGAATAGCTTTACGGCGGATTACGCTTAAAAGCTATAAGAATAATAACAATGCCTTTTACACTCAGAGCCTCAAACTAGGATTTCCTGTGTCTTAGGTCCCTTGGACACATACAAATACGAGGACATAAACTTCCAGACCCAGAACAGAAATCTAAATTCATCAATTATACGTTTATCTGGACCGGACTGTTAAATTCGAAGCCCTCTAAGTGTCAGATCGCTACGGCGACCGCTGTGCCACGCGGGTGGTCAAAGCTCGACCTCTGGATGCGGTTCTCCTATCAGTACAAGAGGAGTTATTACCATTGCATGGTAGATGCGGTGCATAATGTACGTTAAATATACATAACTAAAGCTTAGTTTCGATTGTAGTCGCTTGTTTCCGTGACGTAATAATTCTCCGAATTATTAATAAGGAACCAGATGTACATACTGAAACGGAAGCATAATTAATTGGGCTGTTATTACAGAGACAAATTATTGTTTTTCACGGTCTGGGTCAGTCGTCATTTGATTTTTATTTTTAAAACTACCGTACAATTACATTGATTAATAACTTCCTTGGTACTAACATGAGAATGGACTTATTGCAGCCTAATTTATGATTTACTCTTAAAAAGTGCCATTTGTAATAAAACTAGAAATATTATCAAGTGTATAATTCAATTCTTTCAATAATTGGTCGAACAAACATCTATCAAACCTTCATACGTACTAGCAAGTTTTGATACGTACCAATTTTCTTTTATTCAAATGACGTCACAGTAATGGGCTTACCCAAAACCGCAAACAGAGGCTTACAAACTACATCGATTAGGTC
>DWKL01001085.1:0-15640 GCA_018249415.1 Phareas burnsi | reverse complement strand
TAATTTTTCGAAGTTATGTGCGTATTAGAAATTAATTATCACTTGCTTAACGGTGAAGGAAAACATCGTGAGGAAACTTAGACATCCGAGAGTTCTTTGTAAAGCTTTCGGAGGTGTGTGTGAAATCTAAATAATAATACAATTAACGATTGTAAGGTAAAATGTAAATGAAAGGAATATGTTTGCCTAGTAAATAGTTTATTTATTAAACATTAACATATAAATGAGGTGCATGTACGTGGGCGAATTTTAATTATTGACTATAATAATAAATTAGTATTTAGTAATTGTACAATATTTCATACGATACCGATTAAAAAACAAAAGTACGCGAAAATATGGGCATATTTATCAGTGTGCACCACACATGTAGACGCACATACACACAGACGTAGACATTCACAAACATACAATATAACGAAAACAAATGTTCCCCGGTGAATTTCAGAGAAACCGAAGAAGTGGTTAAAGGAAACTTTTTACATTAATAGCCCCACATTAGGATTCCCTGTTTTGTAGGTGCCATGGACATATACAAGACGAGAATATAAATACCCAGACCCATAACAATTTTATTTTTTATGTTTGAAGATTAGCAAACGAGTACGCAGGTCACTTGATGCTAAGTGGTCAACGCAGCCCATGGACACTCAAATCTAACTTCAAACAAAACTGACATTCTGTCTGTGATCTTACGTAGACGCATTACTACTCCTCAGCAACCCTGATTGTCTCACATACCGCACCTAACGACCACACCTCTCCAACCGAAACAAGAATTGCTTTACGTCGGATTATAAGTGCGGAGTTGGTACTCTTAGTCCTTAGCAGTAGAGACGCAACGTAGGATTTCAGCCGTGTTTGAGGTTAAACGTGGGTGTCGATGGGCTGCAATGACCAATTAACATCAGCTAGCCTGCACGTTTTAAAATTTTAGGGGCTTTCGATTGGTTTGGATCCAAGTTGGATACTATCCCATGTATCCATCATAGGAAGATAGTTTGGTCTCTTTAATAAGTGTTTTAAAATTACTAAAGGCAATTACGCAAATAGACCTACTATTTGCGGTTTGAGTCCAGCAGCAACATTATTACTCCCATTTCTTCCTTTCAGTACTGTAATACTGCTGTGTTTAGGCTTCACAAGTACACGGTATATAAGACGCTTTTATTTAATCCTTAGGGATTGCACACATCTCCACACATTAAGTAAACCGCATTATTTGCTTTCCAAGATCAGGAGCCTATGAGGAGCCTATGAGGAGCCTTTGGGGAGCCTTTGTGAATGGATCTAGCAAATGATCAAGCGGCCATTTTCCAGCAGGGATAATATGTATAACATATACAAACTCAGCTCAATATAATTTTAAACATATAAAAAATGACAGAATATACAAACAATTGCCCTGTCTTGGTTTCCAGAATCTTCTATTTATTCCTACTACGTACAAATAAAAGTTGTTTAGTTCCGATACTTTTCTAGGAAATTTTAATATTGCTGAAAGGAGCGCTGGAAGCGAAGCCGTAATTTGCAGTGTTTAGTAGCTCCTCTCATATCACAAGTGTCGCCAACGCAGAAACAGATGGTAAAGATAATACAATCTTGGTTTACGGGTTGTATAAATTATAGTGAAAGTGTCTTTTCTCTATGGGAGGGAGGGAATCTTCTAAAGAAACCAACAGATTAGGGGAGAGATTTTTTATATGATACTCTTACTCACTAAAACTCCCCGGCGGTCACATATTATATGTAGAGGGGCTCCAGGAACTCCAAAGGGAAACGGCCGATAGACCAAAGCATGACAACTTGAGCCCACATCGAGTAATCGTCTTCCCCGATCATCGGGAACTAATGGCCTGAATCTCCATTCCAATCGCTCGCGACCCTGCTTCTTCATTGTGGCCTATGCTAAAAGACAAAACTAGCCTCGAGGTATTTGCCACCGTTGAATAAATTTTAGACAAACCAACAAGCTATTGAACGGTGCTCTGGTTCCGACACGAAGAGGTTACCCGTCAAACATTTTATGACGATTTGTGTCTAGCGAGAGTTACCTGTGTCTGAATTTAAGGACTCATAACGTTAGATTGAACCAATTAGTTCTTGTATATACTTTTTGGCATGTTTTATATTTTCTACTCATTTGTACTGGTAATTGCAAAAATTGCAAACAAGTGATAATCATTTCATTTCTTCGAAAATAAATTACGTTTCTTTTTGTAAACTCTTGTAGTATTTTCAAATAAAACTTAAAGTACCCACGTAAGGCGCAGGCTATGTAGAGGCGCTGTAAGACGCGGACGGAGTCGAAAACAAACATAAATAAGGGACCCGCACTAGTTCGTTTCTATAAATATATTCATTACGCATGAAGTCTCGCGCCTGACGTCGCTTCCTTTTGACCCCCGACTAGTGTCTTAAAAACCAATATTACAATTAAAAAAAAACAAACCATCGATAGCTTGTTACGATTTAATGAAATTTAAAATACATTTTCATCGGCAACATTTATAATTGCACACGAGAAAGTTGCCAAAAATCGAAAGCATTCCATATTCATAAAGATAGAAATGTTGCCAAATGTGATTAAAAATAAATGTAAGTTGTTATAAAATCTCGTGCGAGTGGATAATCAACTCCAAATAGGAATAGAGTCCTACCGGAGTGCGCATAAACCTGTTACTTGCGTTTCTAACCCATGCACAAAGTTAAGCAACATTGGACGCGTTCGGCAGTTAAATTTGTGATTGCTAGTGACTAAAATTCATTTTTTTTATTTATTGTTATTTTTTTTATGTTCGAAGAGTAGCGAATGAGCGTGCAGGCCACATGATGTGAAGTGGTGACTGCAGCCCACAGACACCTACATTTAACCTCAACCAAAACTGAAGTTCGGCCTGAGGTCGTACATAGATGCGTCGCTACTCCTGAGGACTAAAATGGTCACACGTACAGCGAGGTCGCTGTAAGTGTGTCCGGCAACCGCACCACTCTAACCCAAACACAAAAACTGCTTCACAGCGGATTATGAGAGCGGCGGTGGTACTTCCCCGGACGAACTATAGTTCTACCACCTCTCAAATGTAATATAATATGTGTAATATAAATAAAATAATAGTAAAAAGGCTAAGGACTCCATGTATTTTCATAAAAAAATCCGTATAAAATATAAATATTTTCTCAATTTATTACCCACTTGTAATACCTACAGAGATCCTCTTTCACAGCACATTTGTATGTCCGCCCTAATATTAATATTCACAAGGGATGAAACACATAATTAGGGTGCGCAAGTAATTAAGATTACGTGAAATTTGATTAGCGGTGGGCTCGTCTGATACCCGGAAGCTGTGACGTAGTTAACGTAGGTGGTGACATCAGTGTCACCCCAAGAATGTTTTGATTACATAGAAGTAGATACTTGATGTGGTAAAACTAGTTCGTCCGGGAAGGTACCACCGACTTCATAATCGACCATAAAATGATCTTATGTTTCAGTTAAGAGAGGTGCGGCTGCCGGGTAAACCTACAATGAGACGATCATCTTAGTCCTCAAGAGTAATGAATTAATACGTGCGATTTCGGATATAACTTTAGTCCTGTTTGTGGTTAAATGTGGGTGTCCATGGGCTGCACTGACCACTCAACATCAGGTGGCCTGCACGCTTGTTTGCTTACTCTCACGAGATAAAAAGAACATATATGTAAGAGCCCGGTATTTGAACCACAGACCTTTTCTCTCACCTTAAATTCTTAGGGACGTTCAAACTGTGCAATGATCACTAAACATTAGGCGGGCTGTTTTCTCATTTGAAACTTGACGCAAAAATCACATCTAACATAGTCATAATGATGATCCATTTAAGGACGCAACCCCTATTATTATATCGGAATTTTCAGGTTAAGGGCGGTATTCGGGGAAGGCCCTGAATTTTTCATTACCTAACCCTTCGGGACCCGGTAATAAATCTTGAAACGCGAGCTAAAGAGATTTTTTTACGTTGACACGAACATAATAGTGATGTTGATATGAATCCTTTGACACGAGGACAATAAGTAAAATGATTTAGTACTTTTTTAATTTCACTTATAAATAAATAAATAACGCACCCCCACATTAAGATTTCCTGTGTCGGTGTTGCTTTGAACACATATAAAGATGAATACACAAACACCCAGACCCTGAACAGAAATATAAATTCATCATGCCGGGAATCGAACCCAGAAACATGTATGTCAGAACGGTATGGTAACCGTTACGTCATGCGGGTCGAAAATACAGCAGCATTTAACACCGCAAAAGCTGGGATAGTGGCGAAGGCTCACCGTCTTTTGTGTATGAAATTCAACTTTTGTGAAATAAAATTTGAAATAGGAACCAGTTATTAATCGTTAACCCATTAAATATCATCTCCATAAAACCTCATTTGACTCCCACTCCTTTTCTGCACATGCAGACTGGAATTCACTGCCACCAAATAATCGCCTTTCGAAGTCAGTTGATTCACTTAAATCCAGAATCATTGAGCACTACTGGTGTTTGTCTTAAGATGTGCAGGTACAGGCACTATCATATACATATATATTATATATAATTCATGTGTCCCGATGTTTGTCCGGGATGAACTCCGATTCGACGATTTTGACGTTTTTTAAAATGTACATTTGTTCCAACTTGAGCGATAGCTGTAGATAGATAGATTTTTTTTTTAAATGCAATATTGACGGTTTTCATATTTCGAACAGCGCAACAAGATGGCGGACTAAAAGTTCCCAATTCAAAGTACTACAACGTATTGTGTGACGTACATTTCGCCTTATCTATGAAAGGTACAATGCCCGTAAGAAATGTAATAATTTCGTAATAATGAACGAAATACAAGAAAGTCACAGCAACTCTGCTGGGAAATCCCTTATTAGAATGAGGGTTAAGCCAAATCCACCAAGCTGGCTAAGCGTTTCACACGCCTTCAAGAACTTTACAGAGAACTTTCAGATGTGTAGTTTTCTTCACGATATTTTCCTTCGCCGTCAAAGCAAGTGACAATTAATTTCTAGCACCAGTTTCATAACCAATTTTTCGTTACATCTAAATTCTAATCTATGCTATGGCAAAATAACACAAGTTTTCGTTTCAACAGTTCGAATAACTGCCGCGCGAATCTCCCAACCAGAACGATATTCGAGTTCACAAATTACGTCGTATTCGAAATTTTAAATATCAAATGTGTAACTCAGTGTCAAATGCTCGAAAGTTCATATGGAATCTCGATATCGCCTCGGATTCTCGAATTCGTCTTCTCGAAATTCGAGTCACTTAAAAACTTACAGTCGCAAGAGTTAGTTCACAAACATATCACTAGAGGCGCTGCCTGTAGACGTATGGAGAAACTCGTCTACGATTTTCGTTTTTCGAAGTTTCAAAAAACGAATTTCTCCATACATCTACAGGCAGCACCTCTAGTGACATGTTTGTGAACTAACAATTTCGACTACAAATTTTCGAAATATATCGTATCGAGCGCTCGAAATTTCGAGTATGCAAACTCATGGTAACGGTACAGGTCCTCGCTACACGATATCGATAACGAAAACTCCGGCGCTCTAGCTACAAAATTGCACGGATCAGTGATATTCGTTCATTAGCGTTGTTTGCTCGCAACTTCCATTTCCCGTGAATGCAGCGCGCCGTGCTGTGAAGCGTCCCTATTCACCAAATTTATAAATTTGTAATACCAATATTAATTTCGATATAAATCAACGAAAGTCGAAGCGCGCGGCGCCCCGCGGATTGCGTAGATCGTAACCGATAAAGTAAGTTAAGCAACGTCGGACGCGGTCAGAAGGTGAATGGATGACCAATAGTACCTGAATTTTATGCGCGCTTCCGTGCTTCGGAGGGCACGTAAAGCTATCGGTCCCGGATGTTATCATCGTTTATCATTTAAATAATACATTTAGATTTCTGTTCCGGTTCTTGGTGTTTTTGTATTTTGTTTTTGTATGTATCGATAGTACCCACGACGCCGAGTTACTCCTAATGTGGGTCCATGAGCGTAAAAAGCGTTTTAAAATGGACAATCACGCACACAACACTGTATTATTATCTACATTTACATTAAAATAAATCGTCTCTCTCTTTTGCTTTTTACGGACGAATGGACGAAATTCGTTATAAAGATAAAGCGAAATATTGAAAAGTAATCACATAGCCGAGGGGACGCCGGATTTGATTGATTCGTACCACATCAACTAAATGAACTTGATACTCGCTATGCCATTTTGATTTGGTAATTGACACAAAATGGCGGCTATAATCATTGACTTTATTATATGATATTTTTGGTTGGTTTATCTTTTATATTTTGAAGTTGTGATTGCGCTGTTGATCTCGAAACGACTTAGAAGTTTAAGGAAAACGTAAGAATTAGGTATTTCTCCAAGTTCTAAACAAGTCCTTCCGAATTTTTGTCTCTGTCTACCATTACGAATATTGAGCCAAAAATAAATTGCGCTTTAATGACCAGTCTGGATGTGTGACCTTGGCTTTTTTATGTTTGAAGAGCAGGCCACCGAATGTTAAGTGGTCATTGCAAGCCCCTGGATACCCACACCTAATCCGAAACAAAGCTGAAGTTCTGTCACGGCTTTATGTAGGTGCGTTACTACTCTTGAGGATTGAGATAGTCGCCTCACTGTAATGTATTATCTACATTTACATTAAAACTAAATCGTCTATCTTTTGCTTTTGTACCCGCAACTCTCCAAACGACACACAAAATTGCTTCACGGCCAATCATGAAAACGGCGGTGGTACCTTTTTAGTCGAATTGTTGTCTTTGTATGTATTCATAAAAAGGTCACAAGAATTCCTAAAGTGCGCCCATTGGGTGCAGAGAGCGTAGAAATTTTGTTACTAGATCCGATATCATTAAATTCTAACGTAACAAAATATCTACCTACAAAAAATACTTTGTCGTCAAAACTCAATTTCCATATAGTTGTACGGCAAAGTTATATTCAATTTTTGTCTTACTTTAGGATATATTTCATTTCATCAGAAAGGAATGGAGTGCGGTGTATTTTTACAAAAAGGGCGTAAGTGTAATGATCTAATTTGTCCATTATTTTCGTTTAATTTGCGGAAACCTTTAGGGTTATTTCACATTCACAGCCAATCTCAGCTCACCAGTAAATCTTATAATACAAGCAATATAAATACTTTCCACACTCTTAGCTCCAAATTAGGATACCCTGTGTCATGGGCGCCATGGACACATACAAAGACGAGTACACAAACACCTAGACCCAGAACAGAAATCTATTCATCATTTAAATGTCCGCTTGGCCAGGAATACATCCCGGAACCCTCTGCGCATTAGCGGGTCGTTTAATTTAGAAATTATCTATATTTTCTAGTATTACGACAGATTTTTCTTTATTGAACTTAGCAATAGAGCGAGATTCCAAATTAGCCCTTAGGTGTAGCAACGCAATCTCAGGTAGGACATCAATCCTATTTGATTTTTTTTATGTTTGAAAAGTAGCAAATGAGCGTGCAGGACATGTGATATTTAGTGGTCACTGCAGCCCATGGACATCCACATCTGACTTGAAATAAAACTGAAGTTCTATCTGAGGTCATACGTATATGCGTCACACTGAGGACTAAGATGGTCGCCTCGCTTAAGTGTGCCCGGCAATCGCACCTTTCCAAGCGAAACACTAAAAGTGCTTCACGGTGGATTACGAGGGCGGTGGTGTGACCTCCCCGGACAAACTATAGTTTTACCACTTATGAAAGTTGCATACAGTTCCGTGGATCGTGGTCATTGTGAAACTGTGGTAACGGGGAAAATCTATTGACAGGCAAAAGTGTTAGATTAGTCGTTGGTTTTTTTTTTGTTAACCGAACTTTGCACTATTTACGATTTACATCAGTCCCGTTTGAAGTTAGATGTGGGTGTCCATGGGCTACAGTGACCGCTCAACATCAAGTAGCCTGCACGCTGCTTTGATTATATAAAAATTCTCATCAGATTATATAAAACTTACGTAACAAAAAGCGTTTATACTTTTTACATTACAGAACATTACAGCGGAAGATGGAATGTGAACCGAGCTCCTAATGAAATAGATTTTTTTTGGGAACAAATTGTTATGATAGATACTGGCTATACCGTTTTGCTTCAGGGAATATAACATTGAGAAACCCGGACACAAATTCGCGAAAAATAAAAAGGCGAGGTGTACAACTTCGCAAAGTAACTTACGACGTTAAGGGTCTTGTCTCACCGCAATCGAGTTAAATGCGAAGCTCGCATAGCCCTCGGCTAGCGATGTAGTAACCGATCTGCAATACATAATAATTATCCACCAACCTGTATTGGTGCAAGGTGTTCGAGAACACTCGATTCCACTCTAGTAAGATAAAGCGTTGGATGTAGAGCGCCTTGCCCAGCAGTGGGATATGAGTTGCAAACGTAGCGAACACATTTTAGATAGGTATGATGACTGTCGCCTTTGTTACTTCTAAATGTATTCCTAATTGAACAGTTCCTAATAGGACAGTAGTCCTATCTGAAGTCCCATCTCAGGCAGATCAGTGATTCAGGAACGATTGTTGTAAGTCTTACCACATCCTTTGAATCAGAAGAATATGAAACAGAGACAGCAGGACAAAAGTACAAAATCGTATACTTCCATTTATTATAAGACGCATAACGAGTATTGGTGCAAGGTGTGTTGTAGGACGCTCGATTCCACTCTAGTGAGGTTAAGCGTTGGAGGTAGAGCTCCTTGACCAGCAGTGGGATCCGTTGCAAACGTAGCGAACACTTTTTATGTCCCACTACTAGGCACGAGTTTTTAACTGGAGAAGACCTGGAGTATATCCAACCTAGCTGCTCCAATGCGGATTGGTAGAAATAAAAACGGGTCAGTAACCATGTTTTTAAGCTACCCCCAAGGCCTCCGACAATGTTTAAGGACTGCTATACAAGTATAACAACTGGTATCGACAGCATAACGTGAGCTCCCAAGCACGGAAGCCTGTATGAAATTTAGCCACTAGTGATCACATATCCAACTGCTTACCGCGACCGACATTGCTTAACTTTGCAGATCGGTTATAATCTACACAAACCGCTGCGCTTCGACACTGGTGATAATAATATACTTTCATATCGATAATAATAAAGATGGTATCCCCATTAATTACTAAATCCATACCACTACTTTATGGGTGGTAACCCAGGTAGCGGTGGTTGTTTGAACGAAGAGGTACTACTGCCGCCCTTATAATCCATTGAGGAGAGGTGTAATAATTGGCAGATATTCTTAGAAGCGACGCGACCGTCCTCAGAAGTAGTAACGCATGAACGTAAAACTTCAGTTCTGTTTACAGTTAGATGTAGGCATCCATGGGCTGCAGTGACCACTTAACTTCAGGAAGCCCGTACCCTCGCTACTCCTCTCACATAAAAAAACACTGCTCTCTCGTTACTCACTGGCTCTATAACAGATCCTTGGTGTCGAACTAAAGAAATCTGTTACAAAAGTATCAGTGCCAAAACATAAGTTCGGAATAAATTTGAGAGTGATCTGTTTAAGGAAAAGTTCCTTCGGACCGGCTAACAAAGTTTTCGCGATTCTTTTGTTAAATTCTCTTCCGTTTTGTGTTAAATATTGTTTGTAAATCTTATTTTGTTTGTTTGTGAATCTCGTGCTGGAAATCCAGGGTTCAAATCCTCGGCATGCAGCTCTGATTTTGCGGATTATTTGCGTATCAGAAATTAATTATAACTTACTTTAACGGTGGAACACTTTGTATGGAATGTACCTAAGAGTTTTACATAAGTTCTCAAAGGTATGTGAACTCTACCAATCTTCTTTGCGCAACAATGAACAAGTTAGGTATTTTGTTTTTACTCTGACAGAGAATTTGTGACTAGCAATGGAACGGTAGGTGTTAATGATAGAATCTAGTAGTTAGTTTATGTAAACCGCAAATAGTGCGCAGTTCGGTACGTAAAGATAGTTAGTGTGATGTGTCGTGATATGGTAAACAAAAAAGAAAAACGAACTAGACGATCGATAGATAGACTAATCTACCACTAGTGTCTGTCAATAGTTTCTTCCGCTACCGCAGTTTCGCCGCGACCACGATCCATCAACTGGGTCGAAATATAGGCAATTAAAAAGAGTTAATGACGTTGAAATAAATTTCCCTTACAGTCATCGCCCGATATTACCACGTAAATGCAACTTCAAGCAATGCAAATTAATATTACACACGTGAATAAATTTCTTTAGTAAATCCGAAAATTGAACGACAAATAATACGATCGTATTAACTTCCATAACACTCTTGCTGCGCATAAATTCGAGCTTCCACTAAATGATCCCAACGACCGCGATTTCAATATTCTCGCACATCCAATTTTAATACCAAAAGAAGGTAATAAAATGATAAGCCACGAGTGCAAATAGTCAAGTGGAATGGGGAATTTATTGGCAAATATACGCCAGTTTGCAAAATTGGCGTGAAGTTTGTTAAGAAGAGAAAAATAAAGGAAAAACCAAGAGAGTCGAAGCGAAAATCAGCGCACTGAATTCCTTGCGGGACATTTTCGCTAGATTTGCCCCAAATCTAATCATACTCTGTATCTATAGAAATAAAAAAAATTGAATTGTCTGTCTGTAATTTCGAAATAAGTTCGAAAAAAGTTGCCACTTTTATGCTCATCTCCACACAGCGGAGCGTTATAACTGTGTGATTTCTGGAGCTCCAGGTTCGATCCCCGGTCAGGTACACATTAAAATGTTAAATACAGATTTCTATCTTATCCCTGGTTATTGTTAAACGCTATTGTATTCTGGTTTGAAAGGTATAGAAGAGACACATGAAGCGTTCAAATTTAGTCCTAAGAGTTAATAATTGACTTGTAGTCGGCTACAGGTCAGTTACTAACGTCAAGTAGGATTTTACATTTTGAAGTTAATGATGGTGGACGGTGGATGGTGAGTGGCAATGATTGCTTACCATACGCTAGATTTAATTTTCATTTGCTAAATTTAGCGTATGGTAATGTATTTATACTAATGTATGTATTCTAAGTAATGTATGTATTCTAAGATATAAAATTATAGACAAGTATGAACATAATAACAAGAAGTGATAACCTAGTGGTTAAGATTCCGGCCTCACACTGGGGGTCCGGGATCGAGTCCCGCACGCACCTCTGATTTTTCGAAGTTATGAGCGTATTAGAAATTAATTATCACTTGCGTTAACGGTGAAGGAAAACATCGTGAGGAAGCCAACACATTTGAGAGTTCTCTGTAAAGTTCTCGAAGGCGTGTGAAGTCTACCAAGCCACACTTGGCCAGCGTGGTGGACTACGGCCTATCCCTTGTTCTGAGAGGAGACCCGTGCCTAGAAGCGGGACCTTAATGCGTTGATAAGTCTACCAATCCGCTTCTTCCAACGTGGCGGACTACGGGCCAACCCTTCTAATACTGAGATGACCCCAACGCAGCAGTTGAATAATGGGTCAATGATGACGGAGTATTTCAATAGTTACACGTGTATTTCCAATTCCAATTAAACCGCTGATTCATATAAAACACTTCGCGTTAATTTTCTGCTCGTGCAGTAATTGGCAAACGCTCTGCAGTACGGAAAATTAATAAAGGCCGTTATAATTGACGTTATGATTGATCGAGCCGCCGACTTGCTCAACGTTAAATAACTAGTCAATTTAAATTAATAAAATGCCCCGACTGAGGGACTTCCTATGCTATGGGCTTCGATTGTGAAAGTTAGAGGGTGACGAGGGGATTTCGAATCATGATTGGTACTTTGCTCGGGCAGTTCTCAAGGAGAGGAAGTGCCCTCCCCAACTCCGGAAGTATTAATTATCTTATGATAATATATATTAACGACCCGAGTTTGACGACAGCGTCTTTACCATGCCGGTCTGACACGCAGAGAGTTCCATTTCCCACGGTAGAGACATCTAAATGATGAATTTAGATTTCGGTTCAAGGTCTGGGTGTTTGTGCACTCGTCTCGTATGTGTCCATGACACCCAATCCTAGTGTGGGGCTATGAGTGTAGAAGGCATTTTTTATAATTAATATTTAATCGACCAGTTACTGTCCCATTGGTGGGCACGATCCCCTCTCAGAATTAGAGTCCGCAAAATGGTAAGCTTTGCATACATGTCAAATTTTTATGAAAACTCACTAAGGATGGGTGGGACGTCCAAACCACTCTTACTACACTATACAACTTGAAGAAGGGGAGATGGGTGGAGATTATTAGGGTCGTGACGATACCCTCTTTACTCGGGCATATTCTCAAGAACGTAAATACCCTCAGATTATTAATTTTTCCTCATAACAATATTTACAAAGGACTCTCAGACATGTAGGTTCCTCACTATGTTTTTCTTCACCGTTAAACCAATTGATAATTAATTTCTAATACGCACAAAAATTAGAGATGCACAACACCGAGCTGAACTATAGACAGACAGGCTTATTTCAGACTAACATTTTAAGACTAGCATCTATTTTTCATATGAAGTGTTATTCGTTTATATTTAACTAAAATGGCTTCTTTATTACATATAAGACGGATTGATATAGAAATGACAAATGCTTTGAAGTTCGGAAAATTAATAAGCGCCAACGTAATTGACATATGATTGATGGTCCGCTCAACTTGCTGCCGTTGGCGGAGTACATTTGACTGAAAGCACATTAATTTTGAAGCGCGCGTAGCCCCGCGGCTTGTGTAGATCATAACCGATGTACGAAATAAAGCAACGTTGGGCTCGATCGAGAGTTTGGTGCTGGATGGTTTGGAGACTAAGGTGGAACGCTTTGAAGAACCCGCCTCGCCACACCCGTCCAATTTGAACACAGCAGCGCTACACTGCATCGAGAGTTGGGAGCTGGATGAACTGGGGACTAAGGTGGAATACCTCGGAGAATCCAACTCGACACACCCGTCTAATCTGAACAAAGCAGCGCTACACTGCATCGAGAGTTGGATGGACTGGGGACTAAGGTGGAACGCCGCAGAACCCGCCTCGCCACACCCGTCCAGTCTAAACACAACAGCGCTACCCTGCTGCTTTACGATAGCAATTTATATAGAAGTAATGGGGAAGATAAGGAGTTTACTATCTTCGCAAACCGTCACGAAGAAATAATGTTTCTTCTTTCGATTTTCTTGGCTACGTTGAACTTTTAATGTCATATCATGGCAATTCGATTAAATATGCTGGTTCCGTTCGACCGGTCGATTTTCCGTCATTATCAATGAAAATATTCTATCAAGTAAAAGTTTAAATCCATGCAAATATTATAAACAGGACGCGCATACGCGCGGCCTGTACAAATCGTAACAGATCTTCAAATTGAAGCAATGTTGGGCGCGGTTGGGAATTGGAGTCCTTGATTGCCGATACGTGGTTGCCACTCGAGAAACTTTCACCCTTAAAGATCCAAGTCACATGGCCAACCTATTGCCACTTCGCCAGCTAATCCTAAGGCTAATTTTATCGATATTTTATAAACTTAGTTCGTCTACGCCGTAGACGTTCGCGATGATGAAGTCCGTAGACTCTACGGAGTTCATCATCGCGAAAATATTTGATCATCACCTCACGCTGGTCCTATCGATAAAAGTGATTTTTGAACCAGTCGTTTTTGCGTCACGCGTGCATATTAAAATTTATCTTTCTCAAGAACAATACAGGAACATAAGCACCGGCCTTACAGATGTGTGTTTCTCTAGCAATGTAATTAAGACCAACCCTGTCTATAATATGACCGAAATTTTTTAGACTATCTCCCATCAAAAATCAAATTATGTGTCTAGTATAATCTCAAAGGAGAAAAATATCACGCCACACTTGTAAATTATAACTTCAAAGAAATATATATTGGAGAAATGGGTTTTTGCCAATCTTGTTAGCATCAGCCGTATAATGTGCAGTGGGCGTTCTAACTGGGACATGTTGGTTTGTTAGTTTAATACGAAGATAGATCATTTTAACCACTCAATATCATCATCAACCCATTATGTCTCACTACTGGGCACGGGTCTCCTCTCAGAATGAGAAGGGTTAGGCCATTGTCCAACAAGCTGGCCAAGTGCGGATTCGCAGACTTCTCAGACCTTCGAGAACTTTACAGAGAACATTCAGATGTCTAAACATCTGAAAGTTCTCTGTAAAGTTGGAGGAAAACATCGTGAGGGAACCTACGTTTCCTCACGATGTTTTCCTTTACCGTTAAAGCAATTGATAATTAATTTCTAATACACACATAATTACGAAAAATTAGAGGTGCGTGCGGGGTTCCAGCCCCGGCCTCCCTTTATGTCGTCGTCGTCGAGCGAGTACTTCGTGTCTACCGAAGATAAGACCAAATTACGACGAAAACAAAAATCACTTATGAAGGAGCACAGTTTTATAACAAAATACCGACAGCCATAAAAAGGTAACTTCATTTAATATTCAATATATTCAAAAGGGTACTTGCCGAGTTTGTTTTTAAGAATCATTAGTAAAATAGTTAAAACTAGCAGTAACCGTTGGAATATATAAGATGAGGACCTCCCCCCTACCCTCCCCTACCCCCCCCCACTCCTACCCCCTCCTCCCCACATTACCGTTAATTTAAGTCAAGACGAACACCGTTTTATACTCCGTTTTTCTCATGCAAGTGACTGTTATTGTGTTCTTTGAGAATAAATTATCTATAGAGTTATTGTAAAAAAAATGTGTCGTAATAATTTTTATAGTGTACACACACACATTTTTATAGTATAAAATTAGCAAACGAGCATACTTACAGAGTCTAAACACAAAGGATTCCAGCTCTAGAGTTAGCACCTTTTAATAATGATTACTTATTAGAAGTCTATTTTTTTCTTCATCTATGTCCTGACTATACTTTATTGCTCCCGTTTTTGCGGTCGCTATAATTATTCTAGGCTTTGTCACTAAAATAAGTGTTTTCAATTCCGCCATTAAAGTCTTTGCATTTACACAAAGCGCCTTTGTCCTATATAGGGCTAGCCTTAATACTGATTCACCGCCGATAAGCAGGAAACAGTTGACTCGACAATAAATTACGTAGGAATGAATTTAGAGATTGGACAAAGATGGTAGAACTATAGTTCGTCTTGGGAGGTAACACCGCTACCCTCATAATCCGCCGTGAAGTAATTCTTGTGTCGATTGAAGAGGTGTGGTTGCCGGGTACTTAAAGCGAGGCGACCATTTTAGTACTTAGGTAGTAACATTTCAACATCTGATCTCACATGAGACTTCAGTCCTATTTAAGGTTAGATGTGTGTGTCCACAGACTTCAGTGCGATTCACATCAGATGGCCTGCATGCTCGTTTGCAACTCTTGACACAAAAAAAAATATTTAAACCGGAGTTTTCAACTTAGTCCTCAGGAGATATTTAACTTCAAGGCTAGATCTTTGGTTAACCAATAATTATACTCCAACCAAAATAGGTGGTAGAACAATTGTCCGTCTGGGGAAGTACCACCGCTGCCCTCATAATCCGCCGTGAAACAATAATGTTGTGTTTCGGTTGGAGAGGTGCGG
>DWKL01001084.1:0-15644 GCA_018249415.1 Phareas burnsi | reverse complement strand
CAGGGCTGATTCCGCCCACCAACGGATACGACAGAGTTTGGAATGAAATATTCCATGCCCTGACGCATCACGTCGGTAACGGAGTCAGCGCACGTGCCTGGATCACCCGAGGCGAAATATAGCTGCCTCCATGGGTGTAAGGCCAGGTACCAAACTTGCCGCAATCCTCGAGGCCGAGACCCCTCCGGATGCGACAAGGGCACATTGGAGCTTACCAGACAGTGGTCAGAGAATCCGAGAGAAGTCTTGGCCACTACCTGATAGTCGGAAGGGGGGGGGGCAGTCAGCAAAAGATCCAACAAAGAAGCAGTATGGGTCTCAAAATCTGGTACCCTTGTGAAATCAGGTACGACTTGTGAGAATCCATATACCAAGGAGAAGTCATACGCAGTTCTCCCAGCAAAGACGATGGTCCGGGATCCCAGCCATTCAACGTGGTGGGCGTTAAAGTCTTCCATATTTTTATCAAAACTGGACGTGCTCGAAGTTGTCTGCACGTATCTGGTATAGGACCTATAAAGGCACGCGTATACCTGTATAAAAAACAAATATATTTAAAAGTAGTTGACATCAGTTACCGTACTCTTAATTTAATTCAAAATTAAAATTAGAATATAAAATTATTAACTGATATTTTACGATTGAAATAACTGTAAAAATAGGTAAATCACTACTAATAAATCAGGCAACATTAATTTTCAGTTAGATATTTGCGTTTGTGAAATAATTCCCTTTAAATAAAAAAAACTGTAGTGTATAATCATAATTTGCCCGCAGTCCATAAGTCTATGGACTATAACTGACTAATATGGTTAGTCAACCACAGAGGACAGTACATATACGGCATCTGGATTAGGAATCATGTTATATTGTTATAGATACTCAATACTTTCGAAGTTTCACGAGAACCGGTTCAGCACAAGCTATAAAATTTATGTTAAAATCAGGGGTAACGTTGAAGAGTTACATCCCAAATCCAAGTATCGTACTACATTAGTGCAAAGATTCAGTTTTTTAAAGCGAAAAAGATATTTGAAATCGGGGAAAAGACGTTAGAATTATCTAAATTTGTGTTTTTCAGGGTTTCACGAAACTGCAGAAATTAATATTCCATAAAATAGAATCTCCAGTGGACTTAGCCTCACACTATACCATTTGAATCAATCAATTGGTTCAGAAATAGCTGAGTAACCGCTGAACAAACTAAAACAAACAGAAATATAAAATATATACAGATCAATTGATAACCTCTCTTCTTTATAGCCGTTTAAAAATTAGTGATCATTGACAGTGGTCATTCCAATATTCATTATTGTTGACTTTGTTTCATGAAACATAGCCTACTATTAAAAAAATACATTGTCAAATGTCAATGTCAATGTTAAATGTGGTAATCTGACATTCTGAGTTGTTTAGGATATTTGAAAAGTTTTATAGTTTTGGATATAAAAGACTTCAAACGAGGATTGCAATAAAATAAATTTCTATTATTTTCAAAATGACTGATGTTATCGATTTATCGGATGACGACGATTGTGTAAGTGATTTGAATACTTAGCAATTATTTAGTATATTTATAATTTTGGCTGTTAATTTTCTTACCTATGCGAAGTCGAACCAGGGGTGTGTTTAAGAATCATTAATTAATGGTTAATACACAACAGCTCGCTATCAGATGGTCATCTGTATATATTGCCATAGTCTAAATAATCGTCACTTCAGATTTAGTCACAAGATATAACAAGAACATTGTTATCTAAACTATATTATTGGAATTATTAGGGTTATCAATGTATGGTATACATGGATAAATTTTTAGTATATGTTGGATACAGCAACTAATACCATTTATTTTTATATAATTAATGTAACAATTATGTTGCTTACATAAAGGCAGACCGATTCCATAATTGATAGCGGATTTTTTTGTTATGACTAAGAATTTACTTACATCTTGTATAAGTAATTAACACATTGACTGTGGCAAAAGCACCTGTCATGTTTTACTGTCCGCATCACCCGTGCGGCTTGCACGCATCCGATGTGTGCCGCCGTACTGAAACACACCTGTTGTGTTCCACGCTGCATGGGTGGATCATTTCGAATATTATCTGCCGCAGTCAACGTATTAATGTGGAAATAGTAAGCTATACAACCTTCAAAATACATATTTTTGTAACTACCAATATCATTTTTAGGTGCACTCTTTGGTCATCATTCAAGTGGAGGACCATACATTAATTTTGTATGGGTTACTTAAATATATTACTCTAAAATTGTTTACTATAATATGTAATTTTTATGGGTATTTTTATATTACTTTTTAGGTACAGGAATGTGTGACATTTGAGCAGGCTAGCGGATGTGATAAGAGACACTCTGATCTGTACTATGAAGTTTGTAAAACAAATCAATATTTAGCAGATTTTATTGAAAAGTGCCTTTCCCTAGAAAATGATGAAATGATGTTGAAAATTCTAAAAAATAAACTTTTAACAGAATATTTTGGGGTCGAAAAGTCAGTCAGAGAGTCTCCAAGAATACAAAAAGCTTTGAGACGTGCAAATAATTTATTGAACACAAATCCTGAATTAAAATTTACTCATATAAATGATTTATGTGAAATTTTAAAAGCTTCAAAGGTGAAGAAAAAGGTGCCCTTCATAACTTTAACTACTGATTTAAAAGGTAATGATAATGATAATAATAAAATTTAATGCATTCAGACAATGTTCATAAAAAATCTATTATTGTATTATGAAGCTGTAGAATATACATAAATTAATTTTATTGATTACAAGTACCTATTACTATACAGAGTGTTTCACCAAAATTGTCAGTAGGGGGAAGTTGGAAACTATAAGTGACAAAGAAATTTGTTTTAACTATGATGTCAACACATTCCCTCCCAACACAAGTATACATCCCCTAAACGTATAAGATTAAATTTAATCTTATAAGATTTTCATAAAAATTTCTTACATAACCGGTAATGGAATTCGTCATTTGTCTTATAATGATCATAAGTAACATTATAACAATGATTGGTAGTGCAAGCCTATAGTTAAAATAATTGCAAATGCATTAATACTGCATGTAATTATTTAATGCAAATTTGATTTATTATGTATTTATCATATTAATTTAATTCAAATATTACTACTAATTATTACTAAAAATTCATCATGTCATTGGAGATTAAATAACTACTATTGACTATTGACTAAAAGTGCAGCATTTATAATGAAGAAGGCCCATGCCTTCTTCAAGCATACTCGACCAATCTGCTCCAATTAAAGTCCAACATGTGCCAGATCTTTTGAAACTGTCCAAAAGTCTTCTTATAATTTTTATCAATGATAATAACCAGGACCGACATTAGGAACGAATGAAGGAATTAGGAACCGATTTAAATAAAAACTTTAAAAGAAGTATTTCCTAATTCTGAAACCAATGTAATGGTTCCTTAAAACAAATTTCTCGTATCTCTTATAGTTTCAGACTTTCCAGTACTGATTGGGCTCCAAGAAACACTCTGTATATGTCTTTCATTTTTCTTATCTAGATAGAAAATGTGAAGAACATAGCTTGAAGAGATGTAATAGTGTACAAATAAATGGTAAGTATCTTCTTGTACTGTTTTTGTACTACTCTAGCCACTACTGTGAGATTGAATATTAAATTTTTTATACATTTTAATCATCGAAAATGTGCAATTCTGTCCAATAATAACATAATTAAAAGCAATTTTTTTTTTCAGCAACGAATTGTAAAAAAACAAAATTAGATAATAATCATCCAAGTGAAAATACTTCACCATTCTCTGAGACTGCCGTTAGCGTGAATTTTAATGATACAACCAGTACACTAGGTGAAAGCACAGCGATAGAAAATTGTAGTCAAGAACATAACACACCAGAAGATAGCTTTTTAGTACCACAAGATGATGTCCATGTAGATCCAGTAAGTTTAAATAATGAAGAGAGAATAAAAAAATTGGAAAGGAAATTAGCTTACTATAAGAAAGAAATTGCGAGGCTAGATGAATTGGAAGTACATGACGATAGTGTCAATTCACCATATATAAAAAGTGAACGGTAGGTTAACTCTGCTTTAGAAACAATGTTGTTATAGACGTGTAAGCTTTTATATACAATGGTAGGGTTCCGCTAGGTTAGTTATATCTAAAACAACACTTTCAATATTACTATTTCATATGGTGTTTCGATTTTTATACCAGATAAAAAAGTATGTTATCCCTGTAAATCTTTGAGTAAAAGTCCTGATCAAATCAGTTCATTTTTTTTCTCTAAAATTACAATAAACAGGAGTATAACAAAAAAATTCATAATTCTTTTTATGTTTTGGGATTCTGTAAATTAGGCACATGGACTTAGCATCTATTTTAAAGTTACAGTCATTAAAAGAACAGGACAGTTTTATTATATTTGGATTAAAATTTTATGAGATTTATTTAAATTGGAAAACATTAACACATTGACTGCGGCAAACACATCTGTCGTGTTTTACTGTCCGCGCCACCCGTACGACTCGCACGCATACGGCGTGTGCCACCGTACTGGAACACACCTGTTGTGTTTCGCGCCGCACGGGTGGATTGTTTCGAATATTAGCGCCGCAGTCATGTGTTCTTTAAATCCAAAGAAATCCATTTGGTTTCGACAACAAATTTTAAGTGAAACATTGTGTAGGTAATATTGAAATTTATAATTTCTTTTTAAATTTAATTATTTGTAGATTAAAATCAGCATTAGTTGTGGTATACAAAGAACTTTGTCAGCTTACGGGGAGCCAACCAGTGAAGCGAAAGGAGATACGCCTGCAAGTTGTAGCTGGACATCCACCAGGTCCCACGAGGATTCTAGAGACTTTTCTCAACGACAATATTGGTAGCGATGGGCAGCCACCATTCCCTGATTTCTGTGACGTTGTGAACTGCGTCACTGAGGCAAATGAAAAGGATGATCTTGGATGGACTAAGTGTCAAATCATGAAAGAAGGTACCGTTAATTTCGGGTATTTTTCCCCGCAGCACTGGCCTACTTTAGGATAATTTTGATTTCTTTTATTTTACATTTTTTGTATATTGTTTCGTGCTGCAGGCTATCTACGAATAAATTATAAGAGTGATTGACAGACTAGACAGATATAATAATTAAAAACATTTTTTTTTTTCAAAATGTTATTATTATAGTAATCACCGGTATACGGTTGTAATATAAAATAATAAAAAAAAAAAGAAATATTGTTTTTTTTCACAACTGAGTGTACTAAATTAACTAATCTTATTTCGCAGCGTGTATGCTCTTTACTCAATGTGGTCGCGCTCTTCAGAAACGTCGTCAGAATCGTGAGTATCAGGATTTGTTGTGTAAAGTCAAGTTAGAAGACTGTCAAAGGGATCCCGCCGACGATGATCATGAGCTAATGGCAAAATTACAGGAGAATAAACGCATTGCAATGAAAAAAGAATCGGAGATATTGGAGAGGTAATAAACAAAAAATAACAGTTTGGTAAGTGAATTTGAATAAGAACTAATACAGGGTGCTTGTTTCAGATATGTAATGATGGAGTCCTTGCCGCCAAGACTAAAAAGTAAAAAAAGTGGTACAATAATTAAAAATACAGAGAACGGGATAAGTGATCATACTATTGAGAATAACTCACCACTGACTGCAATTAATCATAATAACAATAGTATCGTTAATATAACACCCGATGTTGATATTGCTCCATTACAGGAGTTTAAGTCGAATATAAATATTAACGATCAAAACATTACGCAAGATGAAAGGAATAATATTAATAACAAAGATGAAAATGCAATTGATATTGTTGATAAAAAGTCACATGAAGAAGATAATATAGAAAACAAAAAGTCGATCCAAGAAACAAGACATAATGTTGATAAGGAAAATGAAGAGATCATGAATTATGTTCACAAAGAAATACCTGATGAGAATGATAGTGATAAAATAAGGCCTAATAGTAGTATTGAAATTACAAATATAGAACTAATTGATACCGGTAGTCGAAATGATAATCATGGCAATGAAATGAGTTTAGATGTAAATAATCATGTGAAAAGTAATTCTATTATTCAAAGTAACAGTGTAACTCATAATCAAAATATAAAAGATATTGAAAGTAATGCAGCTGATATATTAAGTAATGAATTCATAGGAAGGGCAATAAAACAAGAACCAGAAGAAGAATTAACAACTATGATTAAAAATTTGGGGGATAGTTTCACTGTTATTATAGAGAATATTGAAGAGCCAACTATTACTATTGAAATTTCGTCGGACAGTTCTGATGACGAAATGGACGAATGAAAGATCTACCTAATGGATTAGTTTCATCACTGAACTAGTACTATTTTTCCCGGTAATTCAATCAAGTGTAAATCTTTTTTAAAACTGAACTACTAATATAATACTGGAACTGACACTACTTAACACAGACTGCGGCAAACGCAATTGTCGTCTGCGCCACCAGTGCAGATCGCACGCACAAGGTGCGTGCCGCCATATTAAAACACGCCTATCGTGTTGCACGCCGCACGGGTGGATCGTTTTAAATATTAGCCGCCGCAATCAAAGTATTAAATCGTTTTTCATTGGACATTTTAATCTATAAATGCAAATATCTTGGACAAACGCTCGCTTTAATTCCGCCAAGTTCAATTGATTAGTTCAATCGTTGAACTAGTGTTTTTAATAATTTCTTTTAGGACTTGAAGCTGGGACTTAAGTTAATAAAATCATTTCCATTCTGGCAATCAACATTTAAATTAATAAATGCTAAATCTTGGATATACCCGTCATCCTCGTCCTCGCTTTACATTATCTATTGTTTTCTAACACTACCAAATCAATACTTAATTCAACTATTATCTCTCATTTTGTTTCAACACAATCTAACCAATCCTATACCTCTCAGTGGTTCAACTCTTAAAAGGGTTTACATTAAATTGAAGTATAGGGTTAAAAATCTCACTAATTCCACGTGTGCGATCTTTCGCACATTTCCACTTGTTCAATAACTATTGGAAATATACGAAAAATAGCACAAACTTAGGTAATTACTGGGTCACTGTCAAATTTTTTTTGTCGGATTTTGGCGTCATGTCACCGTGCCATAACAAACATACAGGTATATCACATTTTTATTGAATATAATAATTATTGTAGTATGATTAAATATATTTTGTTTATATGGTGTGTCAACAATAAACTAACCGCCTCATATTAATATTTCTATGTACTATATCGTTTTTTTAATTATGGTGGAATAAGCTCTCAAATGTAATATTTATACTATTATATATACAATTTTGAAATAAATATTTTGTACAAAGTTAACTGTTTTTCGTTGTAGTATGTGTGACAAATGGGATTCAAATATGTACCGTACTAATTAGACTATATGATATTTGATTGCGGCAAACACACCTATCGTGTTTTCCTGTCCGAGCCACCCGTGTGGCTCGCACGCATACGGTGCCGCCGTATTGAAACGCCTGTGTTGCGAGCCGTAAGGGTGGATCGTTTCGTATATTAGCCGCCGCAATCAACGTGTTAAATGTAAGTAAACCGTAATCGAGCCTACAGTGCACTCAATGTTAAGTCACTACACTAGACATCTATAACATACCCTAAATACGTCAGGAATCGCATTCGAGGCCAACCCACACATCTGGTGTAATGTTATTAGTATCAGTAGTATTGTGATTCTGCCGAACTTCGAAGCTTGGATTGGAAGGCAGGAAGGAAACGTTACTTTCAGACTGACAAATCCCATCTATCAGCCTTTTGAAGTCCACTGCTGGACATAGGCCTCCCCTAATCGATGCTACTCCAACCGGTCCTGTGCTTTCCGAATCCAACGGTTGCCCGCTGTCTTCTTCAAGTCATCAGTCCACCTTGTCGGGGGGCGACCTGTGCTCCTTTTGCCTAGACGTGGTCGCCGCTCGAGGACCTTCCTTCCCCAGCGGCTATCAGTCCTCCGAGCGATGTGGCCAACCCATTGCCACTTCAGCCCTCTAATTTTGAGAGCTATGTCGGTAAGCTTCATTCGTCTACTGATTTCAACATCACGTAGTCGGTCGCGTAGCGAAATACCAAGCATAGCTCTCCATAGCATGCTGAGTGACTTTGAGCTTTCGGATAAGGCCTACAGTGAATGACCACGTCTCGACTCCATTGACAGACTGACAAATACTAACAGGCCATGTCTGCGTTAGTATCTTTCTTAGATTGAACGCAACACCAAACAAAATGCTTCCTTTGTGGAAATGACACAGCACACGCTCAAGGAGTGCCGGGCTTGGGAACCCGAGCAGTATTTCTTGGTCAGCCGAATCGAAAGAGACCTTTCTCCGATATCACTAGTTGTGGCTATGTTGGCAGAAAAGGTTTCTAGGATTCTCTTTCGGTGAAATCATTATGATTAAGACGATGACCTTCAGGGGATCGTGAGTGCCGATCCCACTCATGCACGAAGACGACGGGGCTAGGGTCGCCCTGATCCTATTCAGTAGTATTACATTAATCTGCACTTATAGACAATATTATGAATTGTTAACCCTGTTATGCGAATTATAATCACATCGAGATAAAAACTGCAATATTCGTGTATAACAAATACGAAGAAAACTTGTTTTACTTTTAAAACTACCGCACTTTGACTGCGACAAACGCACCTTTCGAGTTTTACTGTCCAAGCCACCCATGAAGCTCACAGGCATACGGAGTGTGCTGCCGTACTGAAACACACCTGTTGTGTTGCGCGTGGCAGGGGTGGATCGTTTCGAATATTACCCGCCGTAGTCAACGTGTTAAAGCCACGTAGGTTACTATTCCAGAGGATTAAGACAGTCGTCTCGCTATATTAGTATTCAATACGGCGGCACACACCGTATGCGTGTGAGTCGCACGGGTGGCGCGGACAGTAAAACACGATAGGTGCGTTTGCCGCAGTCAAAGTGTTAAATAGGACTTCTGTCCTGTTTGAAGTTGAATATGGGTGTGTTTGAAGCTGAATATGGGGCTGCAGTGACCATTTAACATAGGTGGCCTGCACGCTCGATTGCTACTCTTCAAACATAACCAAGCAAATCAGGAACACAGCAGATTCACAGCGCTACTAATGCTTGTCCGCGCTAGCTCACATTTGTATAGCAAAATGTATTTCGGTAGAACTTATCAAAGGCAAATCGAATTTGCTACTCGTGTACGATATATTGTCCTTAAACCATGCTGTGATACATACGTGGCCTAGTGCGGATATGCCTTTACAGGCTGAAATTGATGATACTGCCGCCTCAGTTTTCAGAATTCTAACCACCTTCAAAATTTTCTCTTAAACTGTAAAGTTAGGGCGGCTCGCACTTGTGTGTAACAATAGTGTAATATGTATTGATGTTTATAACAATAGTGATTTCGTCCATGATGTATTCTACTTTATGTGATGACATCTTAAATATACTGGAAACCTTAAAGAAACAAACATATCTTTGCACTAGCTCATTTGACAAAGATAACTTAGAATATAATATCCCCGAGACCAGTTTTATTCAGAGACAGTGCGTTTAGACAGAGTTCTATTGCTCTCTAAATAAAAGTTCTTTGTGTACGAGAATGATTCCATGTTTGGTTTTGGAATAAAATAGTGAAATGCCTAAATGAACACATATATAACAATGAAACGCTCAGATCAGGGAAAATAATAAACCATCAAATAAAATAATAACAAGGAGTTGAATCATAAAATGTGGATGGTTTGTTTTGTACAGATTTAATAAGACAGACTGATAAATACTGGTTTCACATTCATTTGTTGGCTTTGCTATTTAATTCGGTACTTAAACATTGACAAAATTATTACGACAATTCACAAGTATAATTGCAAGGTGAGGATTACTTTAAATGACACATACAAGTACTACTATTATCCGTCACTATTCAAAACTTACGTATATACAGGAGTTTACAATTATTATCCCTTTAACTGCCCTTTCGTAAAAATAATTTAAATAATCTAAATAAAACCAGCCTAACGTCGATAACATTTTTGATTATCATCTCTTATGCACATGGCTGCTTCCAATTATTATATCAATCACAGGCTTCAACCAGACTTATGACTTTTTACGTTACACACAAGGCAATTGCCATATCGCCGAGCAGCAATACAAAATATTATCTTAAACTTCCCTACGACCATGTGCTAAAGAGATTTTCAATTCCTAATATGAGTAGGTGCACCAATAATTAAATCTTAACTGGTACATGTAATAATATTTCACATTTTATGCGCTACAAGTAAGTTATCTTAATATAAGGGTGCGCATCCTCCAAGCGGTATCTATATAGATAGTCACAACAGGGAAAAAAGCTAACCTTAAAAAGAAAAATTAGTCACTGTTCACTAAAGTATTTATTGTACACCTCCCGATGTTTTCACAAATACCACAGACGTTTTTATTAAAAAAACCTGATTACAAGCTGCAAGTATAAAAACTTCACCAACAATAACGATTATGCAATTTAGAAAAAAAATGTACAGATTTTGGAGATAAAAAAAACCATGTCCTGTTTCTACAAACAGCTTAAAATTTAAGTCTACAACTTGCGATGTAAGAATTTTGAATGCATAAAAAAATATCTCTCCTATAGGGCCTTACCTTACATTCTTACATTAATTTCGTATATCATATCGTCTTTGACAATTTGATGTTAATTATATTGATAAGTCCACTGACATACAAGTGAAAGTACCCTAGCTAGCCCCTGAAGGCAACACTTGCTGTTACAGCGGCCTCTCTATGATGCTCCTAATCTAGCAGTTTTATTGCCGCGAAGCTGCAAATAAGTATTTCCGAGAGCCCGACAGTATGTACCAATCGCCATGCAACCGCACCGCTATAGAAAATACTGTAAATATTTCTAGGCAATTTTACTGTTATATTTCAGTTAAGTGAGGTTGCTGAAATATCTGTATACACATACAGCAAGTTTAGCAATATTTCTCGGTGACGTCGCCCTTACATTAGTCCATATCGCAGCCATGTCCCACTAAACCACCAGTCTAGGTGCACCATAATATTTATATGAATTCAAGCAACCATAAGCCACTAATGCGTAACATATTTCATGTGTTCAAATTCATTACAAAGAGAGCAAGGAAAGGCCGACGAGTACAGATTGAGTCTGTACGTACTAATATTGTTTTTATATAAGAAAAATCGACTATTTCGTCTAAAAATGCATATTTTCAGTCTTCACTGAGGATATTGATACTTGAGTGCTCAGTCTTGGTCGATTCATAGTAACATAGTTTCATGTAACTCGTTTAAGATCAAGCTTATAGATGTCGCTGCATCGTTTCTCAAATATTGGCAACTGTGTCGCTGTCAAGGGTCGAGTGGTGTGTGGATGTGTGTAAAATGTGTTTATACTGTTCTTGAAACAAGTCTATGAACTCGTGGCTCGGTTTGTTTGAGAAACGATGGCATGAAATAGAAAAGAATCGTACTTTAGAACTATTGTTTCCTTAAGTTTTATTTGAACAAATGGCAAGTGTTACTCATAAGGGATATAACGACGACCACAGCGCAAATATACTGAAGCGCGTGTGACCATCAATAAACGAAGCACATCAAATCGACGCGCCTCCGAAGTAGAGGACTAATCAATTATACGACACATTCAAGAATTTTCATTTATTTCTATTTTTTTTTACTTTTTCTTATTTTTGTCGGTATCGTTATATGTTTTAATTTAATTTAGCATTAAAGTATGGTAATAACTTCAAGTTTGCGTCCATCTTTTCGTAGGATTATAAACGACTATAAAACAATAATATCCAGCACACTGAATTTCACATCGATGACATTAAATAGTATTTTGAAACGGCTCGAGCGCAACGCAACTGTAACGTTTAAGTAGACGTATCAAGCGAAAAGAGAACTAACAAAACAAAACAAACGAAGTTCCGGCCGAGAGACGCGGCCTCCCGACCTCCCCGCTGCGGCACACGGCATCACTGTTTCGTCACGTCTAATAAATAATGTCAGCGCTTCGTCCGAAGCTCGTGCGTGATATTTTGGACTGCAACAGCTGCGCGCTTCATAGAGAGTGCTGGTCGACGACGAAATATTTTTTTTTCTTCTTTATTTAAACTAGCCGCGAGTCAAGGGTTAATCCAAAAACGCCCTCACGACACTACAACAGGGAATGGAGTTTCGTGTCATGAGGTAGGCCAGAGGCAACAAACCCATGTTGAGTTTCGTGTCATGAGGTATGCCAGAGGCAACAAACCCATGTTGAGTTTCGTGTCATGAGGTAGGCCAGAGGCAACAAACCCATGTTGAGTTTCGTGTCATGAGGTAAGCCGGAGGCAACAAACCCCATGTTACATCTATTCGTACCCTGGCATGTAACCCTAATCTTCACAAAGCGACCGCGTTGAACATCGCGCAGATATATCGCATCGCCGTGTGCCGCATCGTGGAACTCGGAGAGACCTCGGGGGCCCCGCGTCTCCCCACTGTTTTATGTTAAATTATACATAATATTATGTTTTACATTTATGTAAAAGACTTGTTGATTGTAAAAAAATTATTTGCTTGTTATATCCCTATAAATGCTTCTGCTGTTTATTTGTCAAGAGCCGTGTTTGCCTTCACCGCAATGACACACTCCTCACCGCAAGACTTCAGCACGGTGCACTGAAAATAAAGAAAGCAAACGATCAATTCCAAATTAACACATACAATATACAACATAAATGCTACAATGGCTTTAAATAAATAATAAAAAGGTGGTACAACTATAGTTCGTCCGGGGAAGTACCACCGCCGCCCTCATAATTGAGTCGTTTAACAGTTTTTGGGTTTCGGTTGGAGAGGTGCGGTTGCCGGGCACAATTACAGCGAGGCGACGAGTGTATGTACGATCTCAGACAGAACTTCAGTTTTGTTTGAGATTAAATGTAGGTGTCCATGGGCTGCAGAGACCACTTAACACAAAAATCCAGTTTTTGAATACATTACATTAATGATGGTTAATGTTGAAACAATTGGAATGAATTCCGATGAATACAGTTAACGGTTAGATGGTAATTTATTCTAGAGAAACTGATTCTGGCAGGTCAGTATCCTTAGAACTTAGTACAACGGTATAAAAATGTCGTGTTTTTTCATGATTAAAACCATAATGACCATAATTAACTTAGTTGATGTTCTTAGGTACATTGGATCTTAGAATCATTTTAATCCGTTTCAAAATAAAAAACCAAAGACAAATATTGCCGTAAATTATTAAGAAGTAGAGGATTTAAAATGAAACAAAAATATGCTACTATGCCTCTATTTCTTTGTGTTATTCCAGTTAAAAATAATTTACTGTAGGTAGGATGGATGGCTCGTATATTACCATATATAGCTAGGACATTGACAATCACCACATTCATCACTTTATCTTCGCGGTAGTCACGCTGATAAATGTTCAATGAAGTAAAGATAAAAATTAATTGCGTGTACACTGTTACCATTTTGTGATATTGGTCGGTTGTTTGAAAAAAAGGTCGTTATACATAAAAATATATTGTAATGAATGAATGTCATAGTTTTTGGGCCAAGAATAAAAGTATTAAATTTAAATCTGCTGTAATTATTTCTATTATTGTTAAAAATTATCTGTGTCAAAACGTTGAAATGCGTTATGTCAAAATTTGTAATTTTGTTACTGAGTTACTGAGTACCATTAGTACGTTAAGGTCATTTTATGGTATGACGAAAGTTAGTTTTTTAAATACTACCAATATAATGTATCACAGATATTTAATATACTTTTGTATTTTACTTTAAAATATTGTTACAAAAAAAAAATTCAATTATGACTTTTTTAATTTTGTATAACTACATTTTAATAATGATATAAAAGATGTTTTCAAAACCTATGATCCATATGGCTTGCGATAGACACTAGCCCAGGTTTCAGGCAGAAACGTTCGTCTCCGAGTAAATTTAGCACCAACACACTACGTGAAGTGTATCAGAGACTCTATACTCGTATATTTTCAAATAGCGGAAAAGATAAATACATAATACATTTGTTATGAGATAATCAGCAAAAAAAAATGTACATATTTTTTTGCTGACATATCTCATTGTACACGCTTCATCCACAAATCACAAAAATCAAAACGACAGGTGCATGCAAAGTCTATATTAGTACTATACAGATATTACGAAATTGACACTAAATTGACTGAAAGATTAGGTCCTATTATCAACTTCACTTGTGCGAATGAAAGTCCTCAGATTCAATTTTCACCAAATACCAGACGTCCTAAACATTTTCAATTTTGCACGCATATAAGAACCGATGTCAATACAATAATATTATGACCATGACCTGGTATTCTCACCATCATCAGCTCATAATTGATAGTCACGCGCCTGTTAGAATAGCGACAACATCTCCTTTGAAGCTATATTGCCATAAAAGGTTTTTTGTGTATTTTTCAGCTTAGCTAAATATTCCGTGTAGCTCTCCTTATGTTATTACACATATATTTTGCTGAAGATATATATAGGCGACTCGTACTGGAACTCTATTGTATATCGAAAACAATATTCTTATAAGTATATTAACATATACTTCATATGTGAGCGTGCGAAATCGGAACGAAAGGTCAAGAGGTTAATAGGTCACCTGTATATTAAAATAAATTTGTTATCTATTCTAGGTAGGTACGAAAATGCCAAGGTAGGTACAGTCGACTTTGGTTATATCAGAGGTACCTAATCTCGAAGAGTGCTACACGGCTACTATTTATTAATACCTTCGCTATTAAAAAATCACATTATTCACCCGGTGCACCGTTTTTTAATTTTTATGCGGAAAATTAAAAATATTTCCTCTGTAAAGAAAATTATCTTTCAAAGTGCAATCTGAATCCATTCAGTTTGATTGTGCAAATAAGCCTAAATTATACGTTTAGAAAATGCCAGTTATTTTAATACTGCGGACAGACACTTCAATACTATTTATCTATCAAAGATTTAATAGTTTGTGTATGAGTTTTTAACTTATGTGAAACGCGACCTAAGCTAGTTATTATAAGGACGAATGTTAGAGATAAGTAATTGAATTTGGTCTAAAATCAATATAATATATAATTGTACAACATGGCATTATGATGTGATGTCGAACGTGTTCCATAAATATGTAACAGGCGAAGTCGAACACAGGGCGATAATGAGTTCGTATTGTCGAGTTGTAAATATAAAATCATGTTAATACATTCCGTAAAGACGACTTGTGTTATATTTGCGACTTGAGACGTATATTCTATATTTATCAGACGATCCGCGTGTCGCAGCGGTTACCATACCGGTCTGACACAGAGGGTTCCGGGTTCGATTTCCGGCCAAGCAAATATCTAAATGGTCTTTTTAAATTTCTGTTCCGAGTCTGGGCGTTTCTGTAGTCGTTTTTACATGTAGCCATGGCACCTACGTAATAGGGAATCCTAGTGTGGGACTATGAGTGTAGGACGCGTTATTTTTATTTACGTTTTATGACAAAGCCAAAGGCGCCATTACATTCGT
>DWKL01001083.1:0-15645 GCA_018249415.1 Phareas burnsi | reverse complement strand
GGACCTTGTTGACAAATAGTGCCGATAGCGAACGTGAAACCCTCGGCGAGCGTGAGACGTGCGAGTTCGGGGTCGGGCGCGGCGCGGCGGGCGGCGCGGGGCGCCAGGCGGGCGGCGCGGGGCGCCAGGCGGCCGGCGCGGGGCGCCAGGCGGCCGGCCAGCGCCAGCAGCGCGGCGGCGCCCGTGAACACGCTCGCCACCGCCGCCCACACGCCGCGGCTGAACGGCAGCGCGAACACGTTCGCCACGGCCGACCGCGGCGGCTGACGGAAGATGAACGTGCCCCTGCGACCGAATGGAACCGAGCAGAAAGGTCTCCGTCGTGAAGGACCACACGAACGGACGATGTAACCCGTGTAATTTTGCTATAATCTGGATTGATTTGAATCATTGTATTAACATTTCGAAAACCCAGTTGGCAAAGCACATTATGAACTCCAAAAACGATATGTGTATGCCAATAATATTACAATAACTTTATCACAAAAATATTTTCTATTCATTGAAGTAACACTCCATGTGCTGAGCTAAATCCACTCCCCTCAGGAACTGTTACGGTTTTCGCCGTTACCGTTCTTAACCAACTTGAAACGTCTTTAAGACCTTGCAAATTGGAACACAGAATTCGATCAGACGAGACAATATGCTGAAGACGCGAAAGGGCTACCTGACAACCACGGTCTCCGAGCTGAAGTGCAGCACGCGCCAGCGGTCGGCGCGCATGAACATGGAGGCGACGCCCAGCTCGACGCGGCCGCGCTGCAGCAGCCCCGCCAGCCCGTCGAACGAGCCGTTATGCTCCTCGCCGTACAGATCTACTTGCATCATGTTCAACCTGCACGCGGTTATCGGTTCACAAGACAATATAAGATACAGCATAAAGTGTTATCGTGCGTTAATTCTACCGCGACCGCTGTCGTCGCTGGATGCATCCCTCGCCAGCTGTCGATTGCACGTATCCTAACGATAGTTCACGCGCAATAGTAACAGCGCACACACACACACACACACACACACACACAAGAACCACAGTGACACGGTAAGTGCTCACACATTCATTAACGCCTGTCTGTGATTTCAGCTGAGAATGTGTCTGGCGCATGAGGTTATACAAATGAATTACGATGTAAGCGTCTACAAAGTAATAAAATCCTTGAGAATTTGTTGAATTGTTAAATAATCTTTGTATAATTATTACGTTTTCTATATTCGTAGACCCACATCACAATTCCTTGCGTCGTGGGTGCCATGGATACGTACAAAGACAAGTACATAAACACCCAGACATAGAATAGACAAAATTTATTATTTAGATATCTGCCAGGTCGAGAATCGAACCCTTTGCGTGTGAGACCGGTAAGGTCACCACTGCGCCACGCGGGTTGTAGACTCGGGTGAGACTCCGTTTAGTCGTTTGCCTATGTTATTTGGGGAAGGAGCAAACTAAGAAATAAAGAATTTTCGATGAAGATAGTTTCGTTAAATTTTACTAAATTGTTTTGAGCTACTTGTTACTATTGCACACTTTTTTAACTTGCATCGTTCGTATGTGTCTGTGTTCGTATCTGCTGTGTTATATATTCCGAGGTCTGCCGTTGCGGTTCAATTTTCAATCCTTTTTCAAGCGGTTGCCGGCATCCTACTGAGGGTTTTACTTCAAGACGTCTCACGAACCATGTTTTTAAGAAAACATGTAGGTACGTTTAAAAAATCTATGATTATGTAAACTTCATCAAGTATGTTGGTGGTGGTGGTTGGTGGTGGTGCACGCGCCTTTAATCGGTAACATACAGTAAACATTATTTTTTACTTAATAAGCTTTTAGCTTTTGAGGAGTTTTTGTACGTAGATATGTTTTATTCTAAATTGGATAATAACTCCACGAACCGGAAGTTCAGGTCCTCTGCGCAGTGCACGAGCAGCGGGTAGGTAAACTTGGGGTAGGTGTCGACGTACGGGGTGGACACGTCCCCCCAGCCGCGGAAGTGTTGCGGCTGGGTCACCTGCAACATCTTGCTTATAAACAACGACTATAAACGGCAATCACTAAGATACCACGGCCGATGGTCGTTTTGTCGCCGTTCAATGTTTTGTTTTGTTGTTTATTTGAAAGTAGAAGAGCTTGTCCTGGTCCGTCTCCTGAGGGACTACTGCCACATCTATTTCTACTTTATGCCGGCGGTGTTCTGGTTTGATGGGTATGATAAGCGAGATACGCTACGTACGCTTCAACTTAGTCTCCAGGGGTAGCAACACATCTGAGACGATCTCCTATTTGGAGTTAATTACAAATGCCCACTCACCATTACATGAACTGCGTGAGCATTTAGTACTTCTAAGCTATAAAAATATAAGACTATATTTTATTCTGTCACGCGAAGAATTCTGTGGGTCATTAGGTAAGTATGCCAGTTCCGTTTCGCCTGCGAAGCTCTGACATCGTTTAGGAACGTTGCAAAATAAATCGTGTATTCTGAAGTTGTCGTGAAAATACAGAAAAAAATGATGAAGTCATCCTAAATGTACAGATTATCTTAATCATAGGAAAATATTAGATAACATGTCTGATAAAAATAAAGTAATATTTGCCGAAATGTTTTTTTTTTCTTAATAAGAAACATATGTAGATATAAGAATTGAAACAAAATAACTTTAACATTTCATTAAGACTTACTACAGCGGCCGACTTTATGTTAACATTGCGAAGATCTCTTCTCCTGGACACTGTAGTGGGCAGAGCAGCCCACAGCGCCTCCAAGTTCTGTCGACTCACTATAGAGCCCGCGTATAGTTCCGTTAATATCAGAGGATGTTCGGGATTAATTCTGTACACGTCAACTATATCATTTCCTGACGCGAATACGACGTCAGCATCGGGTAAAATGACAGCGTCCGATATCATTTCTCGTAACATTGTTTCATTGTAAGTGGCCGGGTGGACGAGGAGCCAGGAGAACCGGAGATTGAAGGCTCTGGTCGAAGACGCCTGAAATATAGGAAAAAATATCCAATCCAATAAAGTACCTTTTTAATTACAGCGCCGCGTTTTTTTATGTTGATCACAACATATAAAAGTGAGTTTTAAGAATAATTTATTTCAGATATATTCATATTGAATGCAACACTTTTTTCACTTTTGAACACCGGTCTCTCCACATCTAGGATGTAAGGCGATAATGCGCCAGAAGGACGCTGCTTAAATGGATTCGATAGAGAAGACACGGGTTTGCAGCAAAAGATTAGAGCATATATTTAAATCACAACAAGAAAGTTTAACGACTGCTACCCAATTATTACAATCGGCAGCTTAACGTTCCCCCCGAAACACGTTAACGCTCACGAACTATAGGCATTAGCGGTCACCCATCCAACTGCTGACCGCGGCCCGTGTTACTTAACTTGGTGTTAGTTTCGAGCTGCGGACCTATATGACTTCAAACTGTGTTAACTTACATTTTTTTAATGTTCAATGAGTAATAAACGAGCGTGCAGGCCACCTGATGTCAAGTGGTCACTGCAGCCCATGGACACCTACATTTAACCACAAACAAAACTAAAGTTCTGTCTGCGGTCGTACATTGATACGACACTACTCCTGAGGACTAAGATGTTCGCCTCGCTGTAAGTGTGCCCGGCAACCGCACCTCTCCAACCGAAACACAAACGGCTTCAAGACGGATTATGAGGGCGGCGGTGGTACTTCCCCAGACGAACTATTGTTCTATCACCTAACAATTTACATACACAAGGCTTTAGTGGCCCAAGAACAGTATAATCATGCATAACGGAGTGTGAAAGCGTAGTTATTAACTCTAATATACTCGTAATTGTTCTCACCCAATGCGTCCGTATAGAGCTGTTTGGTAAGAATGTTAGTATCTATTGTGAGAATACTGTTGTCGCGGCTGTGCAAGTAGCACGCAGCCGCGGAGCGCAGACGCGGCTCGCTAACACGATATAACCATGCTCGTGCGATCTTAAGTATATATTTAAAGGCGGTAGACCCATTCGTGGTTTGACTCTGGAGACACCATGGTCACGTCTACTATTGTTTTAAAACAGCAGTGTTAAACGCTGCTGTGTTCTGGTGTGAAAGGTATGGTAGGGGAATACACTTACACGAGGTATTCTAACTTAATCATTAGAGGTAGCATGGTATCTGTGGCCGACCTCAGATAGGACTTCAATCTCCAAGGAGGGGGGAGGGGGTCGCAGAGACCACTTACCATCAAATAGACGCCATGCTCGTTAATTCCGTCCTATAAAAATATATTCCATTGAGATTTAGGATAACACACATTCCGACTGAGCGTCATTTATACGTAGATATCCGCCGAGACAAGTGTCAAGCGTACTGTCGAGTACCTTAGCTGTTAGTGGATATGACAGCGAGGGTGTCTTATCCACTAATAAAAATGACTTAAAGATTAAACAACATTGCTAAATTAGATTCAATTTTAGAGGCAAATAGTCTCAGCACCTATTATTATGATGTTTTCTGTTTGCCTACTTATCTGTAATAGATAGGTATAGTGCAAATATATTAAGTAACTTTACATAATAAGATAAAATTAATTGCAAGGATGGTGCAATCTCTCTCCGCTTTAACACGGTCTTAAGAACAATTTAGATTAAATGTTATTTTTTTACATTTACTATTCAGACGAGAATGAAATGTATGTAGAATGTCAACCTGATCCAGAACAAGGGCGTAGTCGGGGCAGGCGAGGTCGAGCAGCATGCCCTCGCGCCCGTCGTGGCAGCACGGCACGGCCGCCGGTCGCCACGTGTCCGCGAGCGCCACACGCAACCCCGCCGCGCTCCCGCGCCGTGCCAGCTGCGACACCGCCTCTGCCACACACAACCGCTCCTCAATCAACAGATGTAAACTTACACGTACATATGAGTCGTACTTTCATATAGTCGGATATTTAAAAGACGTACTAATTAGTATTCGAGATATTTTGTTAATTTAACATTAACACCGTTTTCATCATCAGTGTAGAAGAAGTATGTGACAGGGACGTACGACGAATTGATTTTAGACAAATTTTAAAGAGATTATTGCTTAAAAAGTATTTATTTATTCACCTGGTCTCCAACAGAGATAAACAGTTAATAATGACAATTTCTTAGAAGCAAAATATGTTACAATTAAGTTAATTAAATCCATAGCTTTATGGCCTAAAGCATAAAACTCATGCGACAAAGGTAGCGGTAGTAGTTGCAGCCGGTGGGTATTCTTATCTTCATTTTATATTTTTTTACAAAGTTATAAATGATACGAGTGGGTCTTCGTCAAATATAAAAACTAGTGGTTTGTTAAGGCGAAGTTCCATCCTAATTCCTAATTTATCTGTTAGAAGTAAACCGGAAGGTTTTTGTTGTTACCTTTTGAAATACACAAAAATGTAACCGTATCGAGCGAGAAAGAAACAATTTATTTGTGATGTTAGTTTGATTTACATATTTTAAACAATCTCATGAAATAAAAACATCTTCTCATCGACTTTTTATACCGTAAGGCGTAATCTATCGAGAAAATGGGTAGGCAATGACAGTGAGCCTAGATATCACCAAAATCTTTGAGCGAATTTGGCATCTCCACAAAGTTTCCATTTAGTAGTAATAATCTTTCCAAAGTGTACACACTTTAGCTTTCTGTCTAAAAAGATGTATTTCTAATGATATGTCGCAACAAACCAGCATTCAAAGCTAAATTGCAATGCGGATGACAATATAGAATCTATACCGAAAACTTTTCACATCGCACACACACACTACACATGTATACCGAAAACTTCAGACACTCGCGTAAGAAAACAAACTAAAAAAAGCAATCCGATTTGTCTGACAATGAGAACTTTTGAATAGGTTTGACTCAACTCAACATAGATGGGTTCAATACTATTAAAACATACGTCTGGTCCTTCACGGCGAAACAAACCCCTTTCATCATAGCGCCATGGATCCAGGCCACTCTGCTCGCTATAAATAAAAGCGTTGGCGAACCCGAGTTGATCTCTTGTTCGAATTGGTGGTGGTGATATAAATATCCAGCTAGCAAAGCCAGCGATGCATTGGCAACCCCCCGGATGTTGCGAATTGCAATGACGATGACTACTTTCCACCGAGTGGCCTGTGTGCATTATCGTTCGGTTAATGTGTATAAAAAATACCTTGGCGAATTCGTGTGCAACATTTCAAACAGGAGCTTACACAAGATGGCACACATATACTGTAATGTTAGATATTACCTATAGATTAGGAATTGTGAAAAAGAGAGCTTCGCCTTTAGGAACCCTACTGATTACTATTAAACGACATTTGCTCAACTGATCCGGGGCACGGTCACTTGCGACCTAATTACAGTTCAAACAACTAATCGTGTAGTTGCAGTAAGGGCAACCATTATCGTACGAAACATTATTAAACCATAAATTAAATGAAATTTTCCTGGAACAACAATTTCGAGTCAATAAGTAGATTGGTACTTATGCTAATAATGGCCAATGTTTTTTAATATTAAGTATTCATAGCCTTGTATTTACGGGAAGACGGAAATCGTAGCCAATCAAAATACCCGAATTGCTAGATTTCCTTTGCCCATCATTTGGTACGGTGTTTAGCTGCACTTTTGTCCCGCTAGAGGCTTATGCTATTGTATCAGTATTGTTCTTGGATATCAACAAATTAGGAATATTTTCTTTGCTGCGTGGTATAAAAGTTGAGAAAAGGATATGTCGGTTTTGTGAAAACCGACCTAACCTAACCTAACGTCAATTTTAGTGTGTGTGTGTTGCGTTGGTGATAAAAGATAGTATTGCTCTTTAACATCTCATCAAAATTAATTTATTTCCTATTTTCAAAACGCACTTACTTCGTTCTGCTGTAAAAACATTAAAATACAATCTTGTTATATTTAATCTCTTTGGCTGTTGCCTCTTTTTTGTGAAGTTCATTGATTGATAACGACAATTAATTTAACCGAACATGAAATTTAATTGGATACATACATAAAATTGCACTTTGTTTATCTTAATGACTACTGGGCATAAATATAGGAAATACCTATTCATACATAACAAGTAGGCAATATTTTTACGTCATCAAATTATCAATACAGGGAACCTTATGTTAAGTGGTCACAAAGGTCCACGGGCGTCCAACAGTAAACATAGCAGAAGCGCTACTGGAAGTCTACAATTCCATCACATCGCCGTCTTGCCGCTCGCCGCCCGAGTGAAGCTACATTGCTACTTTAAGGCAATGTCATTTTAATTTTGTTCTTTCCTTCCTTCACTTTTCGTTTTACCTCTCTCTAAGTATAGCCCTCATGATCGTTGCATATTTTGATTTTTTTATAACTAAACCTAGCGATAAGGCAGTCGGGCCACCTGATGGGAAGTGGTCACCGTCGCCTATGGACATTTGCAACATCAGAGGAGTTGCTAATGCATTGCCGGCCTTGAAGGAGAGCTCTTTTTGCACCTTTCTTGAAGAACACCGTTTCTCTTTTAGCGATAAGACTGCCTGCTGTCATGCCTTGTTTTTCTGTTTTCTTTGTTTTTGATTTGGTGCGTCATAAAGTATTCTGTATTGTCTATGAAGTGTATATCCAGTCTTATTGAGATAGAAATGGGAGGAAGGAAAGAGAATCTATAATTTCTGTTATATATCTGCTTCCTTGTTTTTAATAACCAGGTTAATATAATTTATTCTCAGCGACCCCGTGTGAGCGCGGATCGCCCGCATGTACGCACCGCGTGTAGGTTTACAATTTGTACCCAGCATCTCTGGGAACAAAATTCCAGTAAGCCGATACAGACGGGCCTCTGCCCGTCTGTATCGGCTTACTGGAATTTTGTTCTATACTCTTATAGACAATGGTAGTTATAGCCATAGACAATGTCTATTTAGTTAGCTAACAAGTAATCGATATATAAACCCATTTGAAGTTTTTGTCAATATTGTAACTTGACCGCCGCAGTCCGTAGTGCGACCAGCGTTGGCGCTTTTAGAAATCGATGATACAATAAAACAGCGGGTGTTCTTTTAACAATTTTTATTATTGTCCTTCAGATAATCTCGGACCGTCGCTTAACAGGTATATACTATCACACAACCAACACAAAAGTAACAAAACAAAATAATTGCACTAACAAATTTAATACTTTCTTTACAAACATTTCAATAAAATTCGTATCAGTTTATATAAATAAAATATATAAGTACTCTTATGGCCGTTTTCACCACTGAATCCTTAACGGTCACTTACGATGAAATTCATAGCGTAATTATGCCTCCCGAGTTAAATCAGTTTCCACCAACTTAAACAACCAGTGAGCTAATCTATTGAACCAACCCTGATTATGTAAGTAACTGTCGTTTTTTCCTTGGTGATTTCAGCGTGTAAATTGTTTTGAATATAACAACAGAGAAAATTCATTAGCCGTATTAAATTAGCCAATAATTAAAATTAGAAGTAATGGAATGAATGCTTCGGAAATTTATATACATTTACGAGGCTTCGTAATTGACAGAGTAGTTTGAATTGTGAAAGGACATAATTAGGACTGCCACCTTCACTATAGGACCTCGACGCTCAATTTGTGCTTAAATATGAAGAAACTGTTTGAGTTTCAATTGTTGATGAAAACGAATACTTCGATAAGCGTTACCCATATACGGGTAAAGGTCTCCCTAACAGTAAGGAATCGATGGTCGAACAGGGCATTAGAGTCCACGCCGTGGTGGCATGTGGCATGATCATCACATCATACAGTTATATTAGATTTTTAAATGTATATTTTTTTAATGTATACTTTATTATTTAGTATATTTCTGCGGACTAAATTATTCAGTTGTATATTTATAAATTTGTTTAAAAGACAATCTTGCGCATGAACAAAAAAGGAACATTCTACCCTGCTAGTTTTGAATATCCTACGGCACTGTCTACACCTAAGGGGTGGCGGGCGGGGAACGGGGTGTCTCGAGGGTACTGTGATATACGGACAGACAAACAGTAAGGCTGAAATTATAAGGGTTCCGTTTTTGCATTTAGCTACGGAACCCTAGAGATTAAACAACAGATGAAGACAATAACTATTTTCGATAAACAATCTTGTTAAATTGTTTAAATTTTGAATTGAATTGAATTGTTTGCCGTACCTTCTGAAGCTTGATCGCTATTCATCTTTTGACAATATAGTAAAAGGGTATATAATCTGTTGCGTTTCACTCGACCTTGTATTCTACACAAATAACCTAAATCACATGCTAGCATTTAAGGTACTAATTTAACCTTAAATTGGAATATTTCTAAGTTTTGGTACATTAAACTTGTGCAAATGCAAATTAAATTAAATACAAATTACGGTATAAAAATGTTAAGCTACAATAGGATATGGATGTATTTTAACAGATATCACTTGAAAATATTTTCAAAGATTATGTTATTATATACATATTTCGTATAAAACAGATTAATACATAGGCATTCCGTCATTTTTTATAGCAGTGAAGCAGCAAACGAGACTTGATGGTAAGCGGCACTGACACATAATAAGCCCACCATAGTCCATAATATATTTAATACAATGTTTGCTGTACGGGATATTGGTGACACAATAAATAAATAAATACGTTCGAGCGTCGAAATTATTCAAAGAGAAATAGCATCTAAATGGATTTAGGGTTAAGTAGTTAAAAATATAAATGAAGTAAGACATTAAAGAGAGATAAACTTAATTACTGCTATAAAATAATATAAGTACTGAACCCTGAAGAGGTTCTCGGTGTACGTATTAGTCGTCGAGACTTGGCTAGTCTATAAAATACCCACGAGGTAGCCGCGCGGCATCGGCGGCGTGTAAGTGATATTAACAAAGGAACTGTGAATATGAGATACTTTGAAATAACAAACCCTTTTAATTTATCTATTTGCAAAGAGATCCTTTAATAAAATTCACATTCTTTTAACGAATACATCTTGATATTCATGTTTCATGGGTATTATACACTAAATTTAAATTAACAAAACACAAATCATTATATATACTGATTCGGATTGGGATCTTCGGATGAAAATTATGTTTAATTAATATTTCATTTATATTCCAAGATATTGTATACGTCTAGAGAGTCGGAGTAACGGACGAATACCATCTAGATTTTCTTATTCTGAAATTATTTCATTCATAAACGTAGTGATTACAATACACGTGCGCGGCGCCGGTGCGCACTAATATGTATCTACGATTTGCACCGACCGGCGTGCGTCGCGCCTGGTAGAGCATACTTTACAATGTGCTAAAGTAAATTGAAGCTTATATGAAGTAATTAAATGTAATTTTGGCATGGATTTTAAATATCTCGTTATCCGGCCGGCTACGCGCGTTTGCAAAGGCAGTGGATCGACTCCTCGCGCACGTCGTCGCGTACGCTCGGCACCCGCCGCGTGCGCTCCGACGTCGGCGCCGGCCCGGCGGGCGGGCGGGCGCAGCCGCCGCGGTGCACAAAGCGTAGATCTACTACAAAGCTGGTTATGCCGTTCGCAGTTTAGAAGGCGCGCCTTATCGTTCGCTTCGAATGTAACTTCTCTTGTATCGGCACGTGCGATGTACACATGTATAATATCTTCGTTGATATAATAAAACAAATATTTTACATTAAACCGTGGAAGTTGCTGTTTTACAGCGGTTTCCAAAAATAAATATTGTTATATTAATTATTTGATAATATCATAGCATCTCCCCTGTCCTACGCATATGTATAAGTACTTCCTAAATTGTTTGAGAAAATAACACCCTCTCATTTATGTATAAATATTTTCTTAAATAGTAACAGCACTAATATATCACCGGCTCATTCCAAGCGTTATTTTTCTCTAATGATATTCTTACAGCTGACTTCTCGATACTTTCATTGAGAACTTGGTTAAGATCATGAAGTGAGCGTTTTTGGTTTTACATTATATAAGTATTGTGAGTGAGTAGAAGGAGAGATTAAGACTGAGTAGAAGAAGAGCCGAGGGCTTAAGATTCCGACCTCTCACGCTGGGTATAGGACTACGAGCCCTACACGCACCTCTAATCTTCGAAGTATGTGCCTATTAGAAATCATGATCACTTTAACGGTTGAAGGAAAGTTCATAGCGTAACCTTTCTCATTCTGTGAGGAGGTCCGTGCCCAGCAGAGGAGTCGATGATGAAGTATTGTAAGCAAGAACTGGCAATGGAATCCTCACCGTTTTCATATATGTATCCATTACAACACATTATTATCTCTTCGCATGTCATCTCGTTTCTACAATACGAAGTGTTGTCGGGAGAGAACCAGTGGGACCGAAGTTACGGCATTCCAGCGAACGTATAGTTATCTATCTACATGTCAGGGACTCGTGGAGGTCGAATTCATCCAAGAAGCTGGAAGTCGCCGAGAACAGCACGCGACCGCGAAATGTAGCGCTTGCGGCGAACTCGTACGTATCACATGGCCTCGCGGGAGTTCATTTATAATTATTATTCCCGCTCACTGGCATCGGTAGGTAACCGACTTCACATAGAACACTCGTAACTTAAGTACAGATGCGTTACGACTCCTGAGAACGGAGATGGAACGCCGCGAAAATTAAGATATCTGACCGCATACATGCCTGACATACGACAGTGCTATGTCGCTGCTATAAAGCACAAAAAGGTGCGGCGGTGGGGTCGCCGCAGGCAAATGTCAAAGAGTTCTAGCACCTTTATAAGTACATCCTAGGAGCGGAGGAGGAGCGTCGGGCCGCACGGGCGCTAGGAAGCGGCGCCGGGGCAGGCCGCGGGCTGCGTGAAGAGGCCGGTGTAGTTGACGAGCAGGTATAGCAGCAGCGAGCCGAGCGCCGAGCCCGCCTGCGTGGCGCCGCCGCACGCGCGCATGCCCGCCGCGCCGCCGCGCCGCGCCCACGCGTACACCCACATGCGCGCGTAAGACGCGCTCGCCGACACCGCCACCCACGAGCACACCTGCAAGCGATCATACGGCACTCGCGGTCTCGCCCAGGCCTCCCTTGGAGGAACCACCGTCGTCGCGCCGCTTCCGCCCCGAACGATGTACAACACGAGGCTAGGGGTGGGAAGCAGTGATCGCTTAACGCCAGAAGGATCGGGATGCTGCAGTGATTTCAATTGCAACCCTGCGCACTCGATATTTGATTCGAGATCGAACTGCCGCGTTTCGAGAATAACATGCATATTTAACGCCGTCGTTCGTATGCGTTCGCTCTCCTTTGTCCTTAACGTTTACTATTACTTACATGTAAAAAGCTATTTACGTTGCAGGATCATCTACTTTTTCATAAAATTCATTTAGGAATTGATTCAGTCGTTTCCAATATTAGCGCACACAAGCAGCAAGACATAATAAAAGATTAAAAAAATAAATTTGAGTTACGTTATCGTGCGAATAAATTATTTGTAAAGATGTAAATTCAACATGTGTAGGGGAGATAAGATGTATGCGCGTGCAACTCTACGATGAATTGTAACGAATATCTTACCACGAGAGCCTCGCCGGCAGCGACGCCGTAGAGCGGCGGCGCGGGGCTCAGTAGTGCCGCGGCCAGCAGGAAGGCGAGCGGCGCGGTGGCGGCGCCCAGCAGCGCGGCCAGCGCGCGCGCACCCATCGGCGCCAGCCACACGCCCGCCAGGCACGCCGCCGGGTTGGCCATAGAGCCCAACGCTACCGCCAAGTGGTACGCGCGGTTACCGTACGGCTTACACGAGTACGACTGCACCGACGGCAGCACGCCGTTCATCAACGCGTTCAGCCACGCCATCAGCACGAGCACCGCGATCCACGTCGGCCGCAGCAGCGACTCGCGCGGCGCCGTCGCCTCGTCCTCTTTCGCGACTTCCGCCGGCCTCACGCGCTCCGACCGGAAAGAAGTCAGCTTGTCCACGAAACCGAAACTCACCAGGCTCAGCGCGGAGAGCGCGGCCAGCATCAGCAGGAACGCCGTGCTGTCGAATCGCGCGAGCGGATATATCGCTTCCAGTGTCGAGTTGTCCGGCGAGGGGACGCACTTCGGTTCGCCGCCGACGCCTTGAATCAACACGAGAATGCTGGGAATGAACCCGCTCAGGCCTTCGCCCACCAAGTAGGTAGCCAAGTAAACGTCTCGGTAATGTCTCAGGTACGGGTAGAATAGTACCGAGCTGGTGCAACCCACCAGCGCTGCGAAGAACGTCAGGGCGAGGAAAGCTAACGATTTCTCTGAGCTACCTATCGTTACAGTTTCGGTGTAGAGGAACGCGTTGAGCGCGAGCGCGAGCGTGCCTATCGCGAGTAGACCGTAGATGTACAGCGCATCGGGCACCCGTGGGAGCAGCCTCTTCATTAGCGCGTAGAAGATGAGGCCGACGTTAGCGAGCTGCACGGCGAGCACCATCGAGGAGGGCAACGCCCAGCCCTCGGGCAGATTGTCCACCAGCAGCGGCAACTGCACGTACAGCCCGTTGACGCCGAGCCACGTGCCGAGCCCCCAGCACGCCATGAGAACGTCGAGCGCGATGCGTCGCGGTCTCTTTACCTCTTTATCTGACATCTTGGCCCTAGATTCTTCTTCTGATAAACACGGAGCCCTCTCCTTCTCCTCGTTTAACCTATTGTACGAACAGACTTATTAATTTCCCAGTACCTAATTCGTAGATTTGTTCACAGTGTTTTATGCCACAGTTGTGGATGGGAACGATGTCGGTTATCGTGAGGCCGGCGTCCTCACTCGCGCAGCCGGAGACAGTGCGGTGGCGGCCGGGAGGGACCGAAATAAAGTCTTTACAAATGATGTTCGCGATTGAAAGATTACATTAATCTTAATTATCGTCATGATACATATCGCTACCTATAGATAAGGATTTAACATTCACTAGTCTTATATTTATAACGAAGTAATTGATTTGTCTGTGCATCAGTATACCTAAACCATGTATGAATACATACATTTCATGATGTTTTATTATTTTAACTACACCCATTACCATCCTATAGCTGAGAACGGGTCTCTCCAGAGGACTCAGGGAGGCCTGTATCAAGTAAAAGTAAATTGGTATAAACTTACATATAATATACATTTAAGTTTATATCTATATTTTTTACTGCAGACAATATAGATAATTCAAGCAATATTTTTCAACCAATCAAGTAAAAAAACGCAATTATTATAGAATCGACAAATTAATGATAATATCATTTTAATCTTTCGTTTCAATTACTGTATATCGTTTCAATTTAATCTTCATGTAAATTACCGTATAGTACCCACGATAATATATCTTCAATGTTTAGCGAAAATTCAGTCATAACCCTAAAGTGCTCGAATATAATTCATGTATAAATCTTGTTAAATCCGCCATTTTTAATAAGTTGCCTCTACATTGCAGTAAGTCGGCGTTTTAAAAAATGTAAAAAGTAAACTCTTTGTACATTCAGAGCCGATATAGGACTCTTGTTGTTTCATGTCATGAACGGAACGGATTAATTACTTAACTTCCATGTATAATAAAGATATCCGCCCGGCTGGAGACCGAGCGCAGAACGTAAGTACACACTTCAGGAGACGTGCTTACATGTCTCGTAACTTTCAAACACAATCTGGACTCGGGAACGTGAGGGTCAAGCCCTCACCCATTTCGATGTGTGCTATACCGAGCTCGCAATACATACGTTTTAGGACCAGTTCCACTTAATTAACTTCGTAAGCTATTTATTCATTATTGGTATCGGTACCAATGATATAGGTATTCCCCATACAGGTCTAAGAATCTTTTCTTACTTTCATGTGCCGGTAATATACAGGTGTGACACAAGTATTAATATTAGTGCTAGGCGATCGATATTGTTGGTGTGAGTGATATAACCACAGAATGTATCTACTTGATTTGGCGAATTAAATTAGTAACAATATTATTTATAGTTCACATGTATGAACCGTTCTGGAAAAGTATCGGCACTTTAATGGTTTTTGTTATGGAATCGATACTATGAACACAAAAGGAAAACACCGGTAATACCATTGTAACACCCGCAGTTTGTGTACCGGTGGCGAGCCGGTACCATGCCATGTATCGGGTGAGTTACTTCGGCACAAGTCCGCTGCTCCCCGTGAAGGTCCATGCAGTATCAGGCACGTTAAGTACTACACCTCTATTGAATACCGGCCATAATATGACGTAGGTAAAGTACCTCTCGCCGATATTTTGCCACAGGGCCGCAGCAGTCGCATCCACTGAAGTACGGTAACGCTCATAGAATCGATTTTATCAGCTCACAATTAAAATTGAATTAATCCAGTGTTCATCTTTATCTGTCTAACATGACGATAATTAACATTCTTTACAAAGTAAATAAAAATGAGAAATCGAAACATATGCATTTGTTGGCTCTCTGAACAAATACACTTTTTAATAGGTAACCAGACGCGCACCAATATGGACATACTTTACGCAAGCCATTATTTATTAATCTGTTGTTTTTGACAAGAAACTAGTACATAGTATCATTTTTGTTATCTAGTCATAAACAAATACTATTATTAACCGCAGCCTTGACTGAAATGTAAGGAATGCAGTGAAACCGAGCGAGCACATCTCGACCTTATCT
>DWKL01001082.1:0-15654 GCA_018249415.1 Phareas burnsi | reverse complement strand
TAAATATAAATAAAAAAAAGCACACACACACACACACACACAAACTCTTTCTACACTTATAGCCCCACACTAGGATTCCCTGTGTCGTGGGTGACATGGACACACACACACACGATTATTCAAACGCCCAGAATATAGATTTAAATTAATCATTAGATGTCTGCCCGATCGAGAATCAAACCCGGTACTCTCGCGTGTCGGACCGGTACGATAATCGTCAAATAGAGGATATCACTGCTTTTTTTATATTTGTAAAGTAGCAAACGAGCATACAGGGCACCTGATGTTAAGTGGTCACCGCAGTCCATCGACACCCACATCCAACCCCAAACAAAACCGAACCGTTTGAGGCTGTTTACGGTTCCGTCACCACTCCTGAGGACTATGATGGTCGCCTTGTTATATGTGTGCCCGGTAACCGCACCTCTCCAACCGAAACACAACTGCTTTACGGCGGACTATGAGGGCGGCGGTCGTACTTCCCCAGATGAACGATTGTTCTACCACCTATTAATATGCTTATACATAATATATAGGTTGTTAGCAGACAAGTACTTATATCTAAGTACTTATCATTCTACAGTGCACATTGGTCGTAATCTTATCACGCGGTCCCGCTTATCACTCGGAGTTGCAATCTCGCCATTAAGCCGACCACTCTAAATTGATACGCTTTATCGTCACTTCTGTTTAGGTTATTGTAGTAACATGAAGTCCGATTGATGGTAAGTGGTCACTGCTGCCCATGGACATCTGTAATTAACCATAAATTAGGATTTGAGGCTTATTTGAAGTTGGTCACAAAAGCGTTGTTACTGTTAAGGGCTCAGTTGGAGACCCTTGAGCATCTATCTTACTGTACCCTTCATATCAGAACACAGTAGCCTTTAAAACTGCTGTTACAAGATAAAAATAGATTTTAGATAGAAATTGTGTTTTTGTAAGTGGTTTGATTAGGTACCTCAGCTGCCCTCACAATCCACCATGAAGCAATTGTTGTATTTCGGTTGGAGAGGTGTGCTTGTCGGCTCCATCTTTGTCCACAAGGTAAGAGTAGGGATGCATCTACCTAACAGGGCTTCCGTCCTGGTTAGATGAGGGTGTCCATGGGTAGCAGTGAACTTCGGAACTTCTTCCCTTAACATTCGCTGACCTGCACGCTCGTTTGCTACTCTTCAAATATGAACAAAGGTGTGGCGATGCTGCCGCCGCAATTAAACCATGAATAGGCATATAAATATTTGTCTTGTCACAAAGGATTCATAAATAAACATTGATCTTTCATACCACCGATAACTGCACATTAAGATACTTTGTGTCGTTCCAACACACGAGATATAAAACGATAGAAATACGAAAAAGGGCGTGGTTCATGCGCCCAACTTGATTTAGCGTGTTGTGCCTGTTTTGGCATGACATATAGAAATCAGTTCACAGATGTATTTGTGTATGTGGGAGTATCAGGGTGTAGTTTTTTGTGCTCTTATAATTGTGCGGGATTCTTCGCATCATCAACAACTCATTAATGTCCCACTGCTGGACATGGGTTTTCTCACAGAATCAGTAGGATTACGCCGCAGTTCCTCACGCTGGCCAAGTGAGTATTGGTAGACTTCACACACCTTCAAGAACGTTTCCTCGCTATATTTTCCTTCACTGTTAAAGCAAGTGATAATGGATTTCTAATACGTACATAACTTGTTAGAGGCTGGAATATCAACTACTAGGCTATCACTGCTTCGTTTGGATACGCATAAATCCAAATGTGTGTTTGATGGTAGGGGGAGGAATATGGAGGCGTTAGGGCGAGGCGAAGAATTGGCTCTGACACACTCAGAATAGAACACTGCTGTCATCATTAAGAAAGATATTTTCCTGGCGTGGGATCGAATCATCCTGACCGGTGACCACTGCACCACACTGATAAACTTAATATTATTTAAACATTAAAGTGTAGCAAATCACGTCCAGCGCAATAAATATTATCCATGGCAATCCGGCCTCCAATGGCTACCAAGGCTAATAAATTAAATCTACAAACGCATTTAGCGAGTAACGTCGACGTAGCTGCAATTTTAACAAGCGTTGCAAAAATAGATCCGCCAAGGCCATTTCTATTAGGGCACTTAAGGCATTCTTCTGTGTTGCTAGTTGTTTTTAACTTCAATAGTCCATCTACAATTCTCAAAGATTAAATTCGGGAATTGTAGATGGACAAAGCCAGTTCTTAATGTCAAAGAGGATATATAGAAATTGACACGAAATTGACAATTAAGTCTTTGGAGTTCGTGAATGATTTTTTATAAAGTAGACATCTTATTTATATGTTCATAAAATTGTATTACTAATCTTATTAGATATCTTAAGAAGATTTTGTCAGAAAACGAAAAAAAAATCAAAAATTAATACATTACTTTTAATAAGAATTTCATTGGCACTTATGTGTTTTTATGTGCGAAGAGTAGCAAACGGGCGTGCAGGCCACCTGATGTTAAGTGGTCACTGCAGCCCCCAGATATCTTACCTCAAACAGAACTAAAGTCCTATCTAGGATCATACTTAGATGTGCCACTACTCCTGAGGACTAAGATGGTAGCCTCGCTGTAAATGCTCCCAACAATCGTAAATGTATAACGGCTGGTCTTGAAGGATTACTCAATAAACGCTCATGAAAATTTGCCACCTAGTGGCTAATTGGCACCGTCAATGAATACCATATAGTTGGGAGCGCAAAAAATCAACATTATCATCACCATAAACTTATTAATATCCCACTGTTGAGTACGGGTTTCGTGTCAGCACGACAAGGGTTGGGTCGTAGTCTACCACGCTAAACAAGTGCGGATTGATAGACATCAGATAACTTCGATAATTATCAAATGTGCAGTTTTCCTCACGTATTCCTTCACCGTTAAAGCAAGTGAAATTTTCTAATACACACATAACTTCTTAAAAATCAGAGGTGCATCTGGGATTCGAATGCCAGTCACTGAGGCTCAGGACGCGGAATCTTAACCACTAGGCAATCACTCTTTTACCGGGGTCCTATTACGCTGGTTAGCACTACCAATGTTTGTACAATGAGCGGGGTATATTTCCATTCAGTCACGCCGGTGGCCACGGATACGTGTTTTGAAACGCGGAATGCCCGCAGATTTAATAACAGCGATCGTGTGGCCACAAACAATGGAGAGATTTATAAATATACCGCGCTCCGACCGAGCATTAGTTACGCAAGTACGTTGCGAGGCAATTAAGTGTATGATAGTGTTTTTACGAAACAAACTGAGCCTTATGTCCAACATTGTATTAGGTATACAATAGACAATTAATTCAGCAATAAATCGAATAGCCAAAAAGTCCTGTCACTTGCGATCAAAGGATATTTTTTTATAAAATAAAAACACAATTTCTATTTTATTAGTAACTTGGTGTTCTGTACACAATGAATAAAATATGTATTCTCCATTTTATAAATATGCAAACAATATTTAAGAAATCTAAAATAGTTTTAGAATCACAAATATTGCAGACTTACTTACAAACGATTACTTAAGAACTCCAAAATAGTTTTAAACTACAAAAATATTGCAGATATTATTTTAGAATGCATAATACTTTTAAAATACGGAAATATTGACATTATTTAAGAGCTCTCAACTACATCTAAAGTACATAAATATTGCAGACTTACGAAACATTACTTAAGAACTCCAAAATAGTTTTAAAACACGCAAATATTGCAGACGTTACTTAAGTACTCCAAACTAGTTATAACACTAAATGCTTATTCGAACCCAAATACGGCGTCAGTAATGACATGTTTCAAATGCAGATGAGTTGCGTAATGTTTGCTACACAGTCCTCGCTTGTCAGATGTTATCGTCCGCCATTGTCAGCCGCATTGTTGGCAGCTTCTTGTGACAGCGCGTCGGGCGAAATAACAAATCGTTACGTCACAAAATAATTTACTCCTATACATGTTATAACCGCATTATGAGAAGACTTCTGTATCTACCCATATCATATACCTACCACATATACAGATACCGTCATCTCGGTAGTAGGTATGTTTATATAGATAAATATACCTGCTATCCAGATGATTGTGGGATACCTTTTTAATATTTATAGAGTAGCAAATAACGGTGCAGGCCATCTGATATAACTTGGTATAACCTCAAACAGGGCTGAAGTACTGTCCGCTGTTGTATATGGAGGCGTCACTTCAAGAGTAGCAAATAACGGTGCAGGCCATCTGATATAACTTGGTATAACCTCAAACAGGGCTGAAGTACTGTCCGCTGTTGTACGTAGAGGCGTCACTTCAAGAGTAGCAAATAACGATACAGGCAATCTGATATAACCTGGTATAACCTCAAACAGAGCTGAAGTCCTGTCTGCTGTCGTCGTAGAGCCGTCACTTCAAGAGTAGCAAATAACGGTACAGGCCATCTGATATAATCTGGTATAAGGCGGTAAAAATAAAAATAACATTAAACATTATATTGCTTCTGTGTTCTGTTTTGACGTTAGACGTTCAAACTACTTCAGTTATCAATCGACATATGGCCTACTTCAGAGCGTACTTCATTTCTATTTACATTTGGAAACATTTATTGTTCATAGATGGCAGTAACTGCGTTGCCAGGTGGACTTCACGTATAAACAGCCGTTTTGTATCATACATTCGAGTTGCGAACACTGCTTCCATCACATAAATATATACTGAAATAGCATATATCTACGGCACTTTAAAGTTGAGGCCTTTGATGTTGCAGATACTTGACTATATAGACAATCGCGGGCAAAAAACGTGACAAAAATAGCTGCAATGTGTTGGTGGGTGTTTTCGTCACACAACACATCACAATGAAAACGTACCTATTATTACAATATGTATGCATAACTTTACTCATTTTAAAATTTCTCATCAATATAATGAGGGAAATCTATACGAAATGCAGTCGGGGCTGGGCAGGCTTGTATGAATCAATTATAGCTATTTTGGTATATTTTCAAATTGCATTGTGGGTTTACACTTTCGTAATAAGATTATTCTCTTTCCATACATTGTATGCCTTATCGTCCCAGCATTATTCTGCCTCATAATACGTTACATCCTATTCGCCGCAATCTGGTAGCATTACGCTAACAACAAAGCCGATGTCGAAACATCCGAAACCGCCTAATTCTACTCGTGTGTCCGCAGACGAAGTAACCCGATAGACTCCTAATGCAACATACTAAATTTCTAAAATTACATGATATGAATATGTCAATAAAATAGGTCTTATTATAAAGCCACACTTAAGATTTTTTTTGGTTTAACTTTAAAGGTGGTAGAATTTTCGTGATTAGAATGTGGCGGCAATTGTGGTGGACAATATAATGGTGGTGTGAAGCTTATTTGTTTTCACTTGAAAGTGTAGTAAAGTAAATAGTAACATAAGTGGTGAAACTTGGCCCTCATAGACCTTAACACTTCTGTGATCGGCCTGATATTTAAGTTATCCACAAATCGCAAAGACCAGTGCCAAACAGAACTGAAATCCCAACTAAGTGCATTACTGCTGCTAAAGATTAAGATTGTCGTCTTGCTTATAATTGTACCCTACAACCACACCTCTCCAACCGTAACACAAAAATTGTTTCACGGCGTTATAATGGATGGTAAACTATCTCTAGTATCGACATTAGTAACTGTCGACAATCTATGAGATTTCGTCAACAAATCAACACTATATCACTTTTGTCTTATTTGTGGTAGGATACAAATGTCCGTGGGCGGCAGTCGCCACTTAATGTGAAGTAGACTGCATATAAAAAAATATTACGTGCGTGTTCTAGGAAATCAGCGTGCTGTCTTCTGTCCGCGTATACTTATACTGCGGCAAGTTTACAAATTTATCCGTATGAAAAATTATTACTTTTATTAGGAGTCTATTTGGATTTTCGTCTATGCGCATATCCGACACGGCACGGCCTTAATCTGTCATGCACACCGCTCCCTAATGACAGTACAATACTACAGGGTGTGGGTATTTACCTACCTGTATTCATTCTGATGTACATAGAATAAGCCTGGGTTCACTCTGACGTACATAGAACATATTCATATAATCGACTATTAAGTACATGGTTCTTTGTCCATTTTGATACCTTACGCAACAGTTTCGTTGTGTATTTTATGAACAAGACTCCACAAAAATCCAAAAATGACTTTTTATGTATTGATATCATGCCCCTGCCCGGCGACTCGTGTGACGTTGATAATCTAACGCAGAGAGTTCCGAGTTTGATTCGCGGCCAGGCAGATATTTAAATCTTTTTTTTTATTTGAGAAGCGTAATACTAGTGGTAGCACGACCTTAGATAGGACTTCAGTCCTAGTTGAGGTTGAATGTGGGTGTCGTGGTGACCTGCACACTCGTTTGCTACTATTCGAACATAATATAAGTCCTATATGAAGTCAAACGTAAGTGCGTCACTACTCTTGAGGCTAAGATGGTCGCCTTGCTGATGAGTGTACCCAACACCACTCTCCTCCAACGGAAACACAAAATATATCTCACGGCTGATTATAAAAGCGGGTGTAGCACATCCCTGGTGGAACTATGTTCTATAATCTTCATCATCATCCCAATAAAATCCCACTGCTTGGCATGGGTGTCCTCTCAGAATGAAAATAGGTCAGGCCTTAGTCCATCACCATCCAAACACGGATTGGTAGACTTCACACACCTTTGAAAATTTTACAATGAAGTCCCAGGCGTACAGGTTTCCTCACGATGTTTTCTGTCACCGTCAAGCAAGTGATAATTAATTTATAATTATATTGAAAAACTTAGAATCCTAATAATGAATAATATAATATCTAGATTATAGAAAAATATCAATTCTCAGCATCTGCTTGTGCCGTTTATATGTACACAAAACGTGTTTGTAAAGGGAAATGGTCCGTCGAGTCCAAGTATTGTCATTAAAGCGTCGCACAGTGCAGTGTTGTAACGGTGTGTGACTTCGGTTGCATGCGACAGGGGTGTCGGTTACAGTGGAAGGGCAGGGTTACACTAGACCCGAGAACTGGTTGCGGCTTAGCATAGTACACGTATCGTAGACATAACAGCATAGAACTGATCAGAAAAAATCTGTAGCGTATCTTGCCTGACTAGTTTCTTTTTTTCTTAGCCAATACACTCGATGTAATCTATTTTTTATGATTATTACATGAAAAACAACAGAAGCTTCGTTTTTTTTGTAAGGCAATGCACTCGAGGTAATGTATTCTTTATGATTATTTTGTGACAAACAACACATGGCATAAAAAGAAAAGAGACAAAGTTATTCGAAATTAAAAGACAAACCCGCTATGTCTTGCAGAGTCTTCTCAGTTGTTACGTTCCGATCCGCCAGTCCATGACTCATACTCGATTGCTATTTCTGTGCTATAAAATCGGAGTAGTCAACAATCGGCTAAAATACTTAAGTTTATGGAGGGACGTGGCGCCCTCTACGTGTTCTATCGCCTTTACAATGACGAGTACTCTGAAGATCTATTTGAATTGGTGCCCACGTCACCTATTCTCTCTCGCACCACTCTTTGAAGAATCCATCCGCATCGAATGGACTTGTGGCGATCCTTCACGAGTCGGTTTGCGCGTTCTCTCCTTTTCCGAATACGTGCAAGATGTGGAATGAACAACTTCATAGAGTAATCCCTAAATGCAGTGACGCGGGACTGTTAACAAAATATTCAAAAGGAAGTCTGTTTCAAACACATCGTTGCATCGCCGCCTACACTGGTGTCGTAAACGTTCACAGGCGACGGTGACTAATTTCCATCAGATGGTCCGTCTGCCTTATAAATAGATTAAGTAAGATATATAAAAAAGAAACAGCCAAAAAAAAAAGAATTTGACGCTCACCCCTGATCGCTGAAAAGCAAACTGATAAAAATGCAACGTTGCAATAACGTCAGTGAATAAATTTAATCAAAATCTTCTCCTGTTGTTTAATTTGAAGGCTTTATAAAGAATATTGAAAAGCCCCCGTTCTACGAGATCTAAGTGTTCATAGTTCATCAATATATATAGTTGCACTATCTTTAGAAGAAAAAAATTGTATATTCGGTTGGACTGTTTAATTACGTTGGCCGATAAGCGAACACAGATTTAGACCCAATTATGCTTGGCCTAATATTATGACTTGGCCCAAAGATATAGCTGATCTTACCGAAGGAAGCTATTCTACTGTAACTAATTTTTCATCAAAACGATAGAACTATTGTCATATATTTTGTATTTATCATCATCATCATCATCACCATTATCTTCATCATCATCATCACCATTATCTTCATCATCATCATCATTACCACCACCACCATCATCAACATCATCAATCCATTATTGTCCCGCTTCTGAGCACGATCCTTCCTTCAGAATGAAAAAGGTTTGGGCCATAGACGGCTACGCTGACCGAATGCGGATTTGTATAGTCACACACCTTTGAAAACTTTAAGGAAAACTGCATGCAGGTTTCTTAATGATCTTTTTCTTCACCGTTAAAGCATAGTTAATTTCTAATACGCACATAACTTCGGAATATGAATGGTGCCTGACAATCGAACCCCGGACCAACGGTGTGAGCGGCTGAAATATTGCTATTAGTCTTTTACTGCTTACTACCTTTCTTTTAGTTTAGTTTATCAGCTACATGGCTGATACGTAAATATTGTTACGCGTTAAGCAAGTAACATTAAACCCCGGTGTTTCGTTTACCTCGTCGATGCGAAGGTCGCTGGGAAGGAAATTACTTGGCGAAGTTTCACATTACACAGTACAGTACATTATTCTTTATCGTGTTCAGGAAATTAAAAGTACAAGAATTAATCGTGCTAACTAATCTGTTACAAGTGCTGTCATGTGTCGCTTTACGCAGTAAATTTTGACAGAACGATATTTCGTCCGGGGGACTACCAATGGCGCTCCCATAATCCGCTGTGAAGCAGTTTTTGTATTGCGGTTGGAGAGGTGCAGTTGCCGGGCACGCTAACAACAAGGCGACCGTCTTAGTCCTAAGGAGTAGTAACGCATCTACATACGACTTCAGATAGAACTTCAGTTTTGTTTGAGGTTAGATGTGGTTGTTCACGGGCGGTAGTGGCCACTCAGTATCAGGCTAACTGCGCGTTCGTTTGTTGGTTTCATTATACAACAAAAGTCAACGAATATATGGCGCTTTGAGGAGCCATTAAAGATACAGTCAGACGCCATCGGCGTGTATTTCTAAACGCCTGCATACGACATCGAGTTCACAAACTATTTTATTTGAATAATTATTCGACCCTTCTGTTTCTTTGCCTATAAAAAGACGATCATAAACCTACCTCAGCCCTGCTAATGTGCGTAACATTACCAGAACCGACAGGTAGGTTTATGGTTTGGAAGCTGTAAACATAGTAGTAAATGGAGCCAAAAATACTGCAGCATTTGGTTACGTCCACGTTAATGACGCTGATGTGATCTGAAGGATAATGACTACTTTATAATTTTCCCGTTCGTTACTTCATTAAACTTACATTACATGGAAAATACGTTTACGCAAATACAAGTAATACGCCCCTGTATGTAAATTGATTCAGACAGAACTTGAGAATATAAATGACGGCAATAGTCAGGAAACATTTTAAACGTGCCTTAAAAAATTTTTAATGTGAGAAGAGCAGCAAACGATCGTGCAGGCCAGCTAATATTAAGCTGTCACTGCAACCCATGGACATCCACATCTAATCTCAAAGAGGACGCAATTCCTATCTGAGATCGTCCTTTAAGCGTTACTACTCCTAAGGACTAAGATGGTTCCCTTGTTGTAAGTGTACCTGACACCCACAGATATCGTACGACATAAGAAATCGGCTTAAATTACGGTATGATCTGAAAATTGGCTACTTTAGAATTTACTGGTTTGTTACTTCTATTACACGGAATATATTTTTATGTTACAACCTTTTATTTTTTATTAGTAATCTGACTCAGTACCTATCAACCAATGTAAATTGATTCAGACCGAACTTCAGAATATAAATGACGGCGAAAATCTGAACAGATTTTAAGCGTGAAAGAATTACCCAAAGGCGAACGCGAGAGGGCGTGAGCGCGTCTACGTGCCAATAAAACAAAATTGAATCCGGCGCGAATTGGATGAGAGGTAGCTTTATGAGATTTACTCCGAGGAGCTGCGTCAAGAAAATAAGAAAATATTTTAATGTTAAACTACGCAATTGGATTAACGTGTAAATCGTTTGCCGTGTAACTAAAAATCATTCCTGGCAATAATTGCCTCTTTTCTGTTTACCACTGAAATGAGTAGTAACTATTTCCATAACCTTTTTTTTTGACCTCTTGAGATCCATTGCCTTCACTGGCATAGTTGATTTCACTGGGACCAGTGTTACGGCGTCTGCATCTAGCGTCTATATTCAGCTCACCGGTCCGCCTGGGCCCTGTGTTCCTGTATTATTTATTTAAGTATTTAAAATGGCAATGCTAGTGACACGAAAATTGCAAATTTTCATAAGATAGTCATCTCGTAAAAAACACGTCGTATCTCCATATAAATAATAATATTGATAAGAATATATGGTTCGCACTTGTAGCCCTTCGGATATCGTGAACACAAAAGCCCAGAAGCCATAAACGATCTCAATTCATCATATGCTTGATATTGGCGAAATAATAAGTCAACGTAATAGTCAAGCAACAATAACTTACTAACGTCTTATTTGAACCAGTAGCGCCTATATTTACTACTGCTCTAAACAGTTTATAGTAACCATTATTCTTGAGCAAAATAAAAGAATATCCATAACATTTACAAAAATATAAACGATGAATCAGTGTTATTAATCGCCATCGCGCTTTTACCTCATCATGCTTATAAGACAAACAGTTGAGTTATATGTGTGTGTGTGAGTGTGATTTGTGAGTCAGCATCAGGATGACTCGGTATGAAGAAAATTACGTAGGATATTCTCAAATCATATTGGGTATTTTAATCTGCGAACATGTAAGTGATATTGTCATCATCATCATCATCATCATCGACCCATTAATGCCCCACTGCGAGTCACGGGTCTCCTCTCAAAGTGAGAAAGGTTAGACCATTGTCTTTTACGCTTCCCTACGTGGATTGGTAGATTTCACACACCTTCGAGAAGTTTACAAGAAACTCTGATGTGCTAGTTTCCTCAGGATGTTTTCCTTAACCGTTAAAGCAAGTGATAATTAATTTCTAATACGTACATAACTTCGAAAAATCAGAGAGGTGTGCGGGATTCGAATCCCGGACCCCCAGTGTGAAAGGCCGAAATCTTAACATCTAGGTTAATCATTACTGTAATATTGTATAATTGTAGAAATATGTAACCATGCTGATATACGTTATGCTGGTCTAAATTAGGAAGACGCACGTCCGCAAAGGTGGACCATTAAAATTCGTCGCATGTGCGCCACAGTGGTCGGTTAGGCGAAGTAAATTTATTGACTTTTAACCGACTTCCAATTAATAATCATTGTAAATTTGAAACATTTATACGTACTTAACTTATTGATACAACCCTTTTTTACGCGAACTTCTGCTTACACTTGTTCGCAATTTCAATTAAAATGTTATAACAGCTATAAAACATACAGAGAAATATAAAAAAAGAACTCGAATATCAACAAAGTTTATAGTAAATATCGAAGAATGGCGTTGGAATATCGAAGTGTAGTTGTATCAAAGTGTGTGTAGTTGCATATACAGTTCTATTTCTCTTAGTTTATTCAGTTACAAAGCTAGGTCTCACTACTACTAACAATGGCCGTACTCATTGGCCAATATTTACTCTGCCCCGCTCTCGGGGTCTGTTCAAGGCTCTATAAACATATTTAATTTATTTTGCTAGCCAATATGTATTCATTTATTGAAACAGTGTCGGAGTTAATCTAAGATGCAGGTGCCGGCGACAATAACGCCACCTGTTTTTAATAAATGGTAGAACTATAATAATTCGTCTGGGAAGGTACCACCGCTGCCCTCATAATCCCTCATAAGTGAAAAAGGAGTGGTTGCCGGGTAAACTTACAGTGAGGCTACCATCTTAGTCCTCAAGAGTTGTAAAGCAACTACGTATGACCTTATGTGGCCTATATTCAGTCCTGTTTGAGGTTAGCTGTGGATGTCCATGGGCTGCAGGGAACACTTAACACCAGACAGCCTGCACAGTTGTTTGCTCTTCTTATATAAAAAAAATATTTTGTTTTGTCATATAGTACCAGTAGCGCTGTTGTTTTTGCCAACCCACGTAAAGCGTTCAATGTTCAAGTATAGCAATGCTTCAATGATCGATCTTAGATAGGTCTGTGGTCTATATAATTTCTAGATGGTTATTTATAGATGTCCATAGACGGTCGTGACCTCTCGTCACCAGCATGCTGATATTTTGTTATCTATTGATAGCTAATCTAAGTGTAGCGAAAGCATTTGTAGTTCGTCTCTTGGTCCACTTCCATACTTTTCTGACTTATTACAGTAGGTTTAAAGGATGCTTTTTTCTCGTTTAATTTTATTCTACCTAATGTCTGGCGCGAGACGGCTACTAAGATAATCTAACGACACCACATATGTTAAAATCTATCAACCGTTAGCCTCTGTTGGTGTACCATGGACACATAAAAAAACGAGTACACGAACATCCAGACCCAGGACAGAAATTTAATGTAATCATTTTGACGTCTCCTTAGCAAGAAAACAAACCCGGAAGCGTCTGCGTAACAGACCGGTATGATAACCGCCGTGCCACGTAGGTCATCTACAGAAAGACATACCGATATGTCAAAGATACATCGATATAGAAGATATAGACATACATACATATGCAAGAAAAAAAACCTTTTTTCTGTTACAGTCAACTCAAAATCCGTCACATTCATTTATGACAGTCAAAAAGACAAACTTGTTCGAACAAAAGATTTCCTCTCACCGATCAGTATTGTCCCCGAAATTGAGCAAGTAGGCTCCGCAAAAAGCGTCTGCAGTGAATTCTTGTCTGCAGTTTTTCTGCTCCTTTCTATAGTCAAGGCTGCGGCCCGGATGCCTAATCAAGGGTGGAGCGAAGCGGTGAATTACCTAGTTGTTACATTTTTTTATCCCAGAGGCCTGGAGCATACTCTACCATTCTGCAGCAATGTGTATTAATGGAAAAAGATATCGATAAATACATAATCCCGAAGTTTCGGGTGCTGGCTAAATATTGGTACATCTCCTTTCGTGCGAGGTCATGGTTGCATCCATGATCTCACACGAAACGAGATCCTTTTTTTAACCTACTGTTAGACACGGGTCTCTCTGCACAATTGAAGTAGGCCTGAAATATACTCCACTGTTCTAATGTGCATTGGTGGAAATACCAGCGGTTAATGGCCAGCCCGTGTCAGTGGTTTTCAAATAGCCCATAAAGAATCCAAAAAGGTTTAAGGTTTATTATTCTGTGATAACAAATGGGCGCGCCAGCCTGCCTACCGAAACGTGTGCCCTACATGACATTAAATAACTTGTAAAATTTAGCCCCTAGCCTTCGACAGCTAGCTCCTAATTGAATAAATAAAGCTCCTCAATCTTGAGTTGTGTCGTAACCACAAACACACACGATTTTTAGAAGTTATATGCGTGATAATAATAATTAATATCACTTGTTTTTATCGTGAACGAAAACATGAGAATTTATTTTGTTTATGTTCTGTTAAGTTGTTGATTTCGATAATAAAAAAATAAAAATTGTTCCAGATCTCGCAACGTCACTCGGCATGATGATTAGCCGGTGAATTTCCACTCTATCAAGCTTGGTAAGTTCAATATCCATACATATCATCATCGACCCATTAATGTCCCACTACTGGGCACGGGTCTCCTCTCAGAATGAGAAGGGTCAAACTATAATCCATCACGCTGGCCAAGTGCGGACTGATAGACTTCACACACCTTCAAGAACTGTATAGGGAACTCTCAGATGTGTAGGTTTCCTTACGATGTTTTCCATCACCATTAATGTAAGTGATAATTAATTTCAGATACGCACATAACTTTGAAAAATCAGAGGTGCGTGCGGGTTTCGAACCCCGGACCCTCAGTGTAAGAGCCGGGAATTTTAACCATTAAGCTATTACTGCTTATACATATACGTACATATATCTAAATATATACATGTTGGCCGCGGATTGTTGCGAAGTAGTTCTTTCCTAACTTTAAATATATATACATAAAAAAATAATATTATGATTACCGTGTACACTTGATAAACGATGCGACCGAGTCATTAGGAGTAAATAATTATATGCGTACGGCTTCCGATACGGATTCGGTCCTGTGTGAGTTAGATGTCCATGGGAAGCAATGGCCACTTAATATCAGGTGGCTTGTAATGGAGCGCCATTCCTACCCTTTTAATATTTAATTATATTAAATGTTAAAAGGGTAGGAATGTAGCGTACTACACAAATGTTAATGACAAGACGTGATATTAACAATTATTACTCAGGCGAGTTCTCATAGCCCTGGAGTTTACTCCTCTATGCCACCCTAATGAGGGGGTGGGGGTAGGGGGGGAATAGAAGACGACATCTGTATTAAGTTGCAACTCAATCGGTAAACGATTCGCAGAGGCAAACACGAAAGCAAGGTTAATTTTTGCATATTATATTTATCGTTGACAAAATATTTACCATGTTACACTTATTTATTCAACGCAAATTAATACCGGTCAAACTTAGTCCGTACCTATTTATAATATAATAGGTACATAAGATGTGGCCGTCAATAATCCATTAACATCGAATCACTATATGAAAGAATTTAGCGTATAATTAATACCTTCCTTATAAAAAATCAAGTGAGAGGGGATATTAAATAACGCTTTCTATAATCACAGCCCCAGTAGGATTCTCTGTGTCGCGGGTTTCGAGGACTAATACAAAGATTGAAACACCCAGACCCAGAGCAGGGATCAAAATTATTTATACACTTGTCTACTTGACTTGGAATGACATCCGGTATTTCGCGTGGCAGACCGGTATGGTAACCGCTGCGCCACGCGGGTCGTCAAAAAATACTGAGTGAGAACTATCAAATTCATAGGTCGTTAACTTTTATTAATCAGACGAATTGCATCTAGACGCTAAGCAATTAATTAATACCCGTCTAGACTACGTGAATTCTTGACGTTCTTACATGTAAATTACCATTACATTGGTGACGACCCACATAGCGCAGCGGCCGCCATGCCGGTCTACCGCAGCGAGTCCGGGTTCCATCCCCGGTCATGTAGACATCTAAAGATCAATTTGGAATTTTGTCCCGAGTCTGGGTGTTTACGTTTTTATCTTTATGTGTTCATCGACAACACGAAATGCGACAATAATGCGGAACAGTGGTTCCACATTATTGTTGTATCTTATAGGGCTATGAGTGTAGTAAGCATTATTTATTAGATTATATATATTTTATACACATATATATATCTTTCTTCTTCTTCGTCGTTCCTCATGACTGAGGGTCGTGACCACCAAAAGCTGTGTTGTAAGTCAGAGTTCTCCAAGATTTTCTATTTAGGGC
>DWKL01001081.1:0-15660 GCA_018249415.1 Phareas burnsi | reverse complement strand
GGTGCTGTGTACAAACAATATAGAAATTAATTATCACTTGCTTTAACGTTGAAGGAAAACATCGTCAGGGAACCTACACATCCGAGAGTTCTTTGTAAAGTTCTCAAAGGTGTGAAGTGTACCAGTCCGCACTTGGCCAGCGTGGGGGACTATAGCCTAGCCCTTCCCATCCTGAGAGGAGACCCGTGCCCAGCAGTTTGACATTAATGGGTCGTGGTTGATGGTGGTGGGTACAAACAATATAGAAAATAAGAGAAACTCTGAAAAATAGATAATTCTAGGTACTTTAGTGGGTACCTTTTCAATAAGTATTCTCTGTTCGTCCTTCACGAGGGCCATGGCCCGTGACACCTGCGCGTGCTGCTCCCTCAGCGCGCGCGCGACCCTCCACAGGAAGTGCTTCTTCTGTTGCGCGCTGGATTCCAGCTCCGCTTCCCTCGTCTTCAAGGTCTCTTCTAACTGAAAACGTCGGTCGTGAAGAATAAATAACTTTTCATTGTATATTTACTACGAAATTTTACGTACAGGTACGTGAATGGTGTTTTTGGATTTTTAGTATTTAACAAGGAAATAGTTCATATTTTCGCTATTTTGGGGTAGAAAGTGAATTTTAGGAGGCGCCGCCTTTCTAAAATTTACTTTTTATATTCTTTTTTGAGTTTGAATAGAAAAAAACGAACATGCAGGCCACCTGATGTTGAATGGTCACTGTAGCCCATGAACACCAATTTCTAACTTCAAACAAGACTAAAGTCCTATAACAATGTTAGTAATATTGTTATAGAACTAAATTAATATTCAAACAAGAGTAAATTCCTATAACAATATTACTAATATTGTTATAAGACCAAAGTCCTATAACAATATCAGTAATATTGTTATAGAGTTTAGTCTTGTTTGAATATTGTTTTGATTATGTTATGTCAGTGTGAGAACCATTACCATCGGAAGCTGTATATCCAGGGTTCTGCCGTCAATTTAAGAACTGTGCACAGACGTGCGATTCCCGAGAACTGATATAAAACAATACGCAGCCCTTTTTTTTATGTTTGAAAAGAAGCAAAGAATGTGCAGACGACCTGATGCAAAATGGACACTGCAGCCCATGAACACTTACATCTAACTTCAAGTAGGACATCAGTATTATCTGGGGTCGTATGTATGTGACCCTTCTAAGTATTGGACTGTACTCCTGAAGACTAAGATAATTGGTTCACTGTAAGCTTACCCAACAACCACGCCTCTCCAATCGAAGCAAAATAATTGCTTTACGACAGACTGTGAGGGCGGCGGTGGTACCTCCCCGGACGATAGTTCACAGGTGAACCGACGTATTCATTTCATAATTTAGATATTCACGGCCGGGTAAGTGTTCTACCACCTTTATATTGCAGAAGAGGCCGAACTGAGAGCTTCTTTTCTGGAAGTCGGTTAACAATCATTACCTCCTCCCGTCGCTTCTCTAGCTGCAGGGCATGGCTGGCGAGGGTCCGCTTGACTCTGTTCTCTTCTTCCTGCCTCACCATATCCACTTCTGCCTCGTACACGGTCTTCAACTGTTCAAACATCTGTGAGCAATTAGTTTACAGATTTTTATTTCCATTTCTTTTAAAACATAGTCCACCCTTCTTTTCTTTTTTTTTTGTATCAAACACTGTATGCACTTCGTTTACTGTTTTTTTTTCATTTTTTTAATATCACAGTCCACCTTTTTTATGTTAGAAGAGTGCAAACGAGCGTGCAGGCGACCTGACGTTAAGTGGTCACTGCAGCCCATAGACAACAACTTCTAACCCCAGACATCACTACTGAGAACTAAGGTGGTCGCCTCGCTGTAAGTGTACTTGACAACCGCGCATCTCCAACCGAAACACAAACTGCTTCAAGGGTGATAATAAGGGCGGCGGTGGTTCCTCCCCGTACTTCAGTTCTACCACCTTTCAAAAACAAGTCTTCGATCGTTATTCATCATTTCACTGCCCAAGTGTTGAATCGGAGACTCTCTGGGCACCATACAGCGAAGGTATCCAAAATGTCTTGTCCAAAATGATAATGGCCATACTTTAAAAATACTAATATTACAATATTTAACTTAAATAAATATATGAATACCTACTATGTGACACAATGAAAATATAATATTTATTATACAAAATGGCACAAACTCATTCTAATTCCCCATAACACTAATATTCTTCATAGTTATTTACATTAACAGTGAACTAAAATAACAAATAAATACTACATTTAAACAAATACACCTCATTGATTATACTTTTCTCCATAACATGAATATTCTTCATGAAATTCTCCACATTAATTGGATTAACACTTGATTTTTTGGCGTTCTGAAAATAATTCGATTACATTTTCAGATATATCACGGATTGGTAGCTGTATTTGTGCGGAATTACTTTACCTAACACCCAGCGTGGTCACTTCTTGGATGAGTGACCGCTACTGAAAAATGTTCATAAGCATTTCAGATCTTTGGAGGCATGTTAAACTATTGATACCAGGTGGTACCACTATGTACTTGATAGTGGTTCAGCTCTTCTGGAGACTGGTTTAAAGCCCCCTGATGGACAGATTGTCTATTGACCCGTAACAATAGTAAATATCTTAAAAGTCCTCCGAAGGTTTTATGACCTCCGACAGAGGTTGTTGTTGTTGGCCATCCGTATTCCCACTAGAGCAGCGTGCTGAAGTTTGCTTAAGACCTCCTTTTGTTAGGGGGGAGAGACTTCTTCCCGGTATAGAACCGTTAGTAATCATAATACCGTTTTCTACAGGCACACTGGGATCCCATACTAGGATTTAGTGTTGTTTGGTCCACACCATAAACACCCGGACCCGAACAGAAATCATCGTTCTATTGATTGGTGATTTATTGTCTGGCCGGGGATCGAACCCTGAACGATTTTGCCCCTCGGACAGATATGGCAACCCTGCCCCGTATCCTAACGAGATGCAGCCACCCTGAAAGGTGGTCACGTTATTGTTACATAACTATGCACTAAGAAATAACGGTAAAAAGTATGCGGCGCCCCGCGGCTTGCGTAGATCGTAACCGATCAACGAAGTTAAGCAACGTCGGGCGTGGACAACAATAGCATGTGTCGCTAGTCGCTAAATATCATGCGCGCTTCCATGCTCCGGACGGCGCGTAAAGCTGTCGGTCCCGGTTGTTATCTGGATAGCAGTCGTTGACCCTTGTCGGAGGATTCTGGGTAATTTGAAAATTCGACACGGGTTGGCCACTAATCCGTATCTCAACCAATCCGTATTGGATCAGCGCTATGGAGTATGCTCTAGGGCTTCCCTAATAATGGGATGAGACACGCGCCCAGCAGTGGGACATAAAAAAGGGTTGGAGCCAAGCAATAACATAACTGATAACCTGAACAGAACGCTTCTTATTTTTCCTATACTTCTCTTTCAGTTTCGAAATCCGATTTTGGCACGATTTGCAAAACGCGTAGTGCCTGCATCTTTCATGACACGACGTATTCCTGTGTATTTTGGGTTTCTTCTCCTCAAAAGTGTCCACGCTGTTGGAGCTAGATGTCAGACTGTCCCGGTATGCATTTTCTAAAACAGATTAAATTTAGTACAGAAACATACATGAATAAATAAACGATTTCCACATACATAGCCCTACACTAAGATTTACATGTTGTGTATGCCATGGACACATACAAAGACACCCAGATCCAGAACGGAAATTTAAATTCATAACTGGGTTGCCTCCTGGCCGGGAATCAAACCCGGAATCTGCATGTCAGCCCGGTTTGGTTACGCTGAGCCACGCAGGTCGTCAAAATAACAATGTACTAAATGTAAAGTTGTATATGTAAATGAAATTGAAGTCATCATCATCAGCCCATTACTGTCCCACTGCTGAGCACGGATCACGCTGGCCAAGTGCGGATTATAAGATTTTATACAACATTGAGGAATCTACGGAGAAATCTCAGGCACACAGGTTTCCCCACGATATTTTTCTTCAGTGTTAAAGCAAGTGATAATGTTATTAATTTCTAATACGATCATGATTTTTAAAATTAGAAATGCGTGCGATGTTCAATCCTTGGCCCTCCGGTGAGAAAGGTCGGAATCTTACGACTTCACTATCAATGCTTGGAACATAGAAATTTCTATATATTTCTATATAAGAAAACTTTTGTGTCATTTCAAAATAATTGCCATTTTAAAGATGATTTTTGCCCGGAGCAGATAAGTCGGGTCCTACCCTCGAAGCCCTTAAGCGCATCAAGTGTATCAAATGACACCCATCAAACTCTCAAAACAACAAGACATTGTTTCACAGTGTAAATCGGTTACGCTCTCCAATCGGCTACACATAGTCATCAAGATTATATCAGACGTATGTTGCATTTTTAATTATTCTTAATAAAGAACTTACCTTCCTCCACACCTGCAGACTTTCCACAATACATGGGCATACATTTCAGTATACAAAGCAACAATGGCACTTGATCGTCGCTTTTGTACATTTCAACAATATTAAGTGCATGTTCCGAATCACATTTGACACCTAAAATTATAAAGGAATTAACATTTTTGTTACTCAAGTGCACATTCAGATTCACAATTACAATACCAGAGCTGCACAGCTGTAACTAATGTCTTTTAATATATGCAAGTATCAAATACATCTCTAAATTATCACAAGTACAATACCGGAATTGCAACTTAATGCTTTTTCATCCAATATCAAACACATCTAAATTATTGCATAAAATGAGAAAATTGAAATTATTTACAAAAGTAGATACCTAATTGCTTAAGTCGTTTTAATGCTAACTTTAAAATTTGACTTCATCGAGAACATTTCAGACATTCACAAAAAAGAGATTTTTATAAGCAATATGAAAATTAAGAAATGACACAGTTATATTTTTTAATAAATGTGAATGTGTACCACTTGCAGCTTCAATAAATAAAGTTGAGCAATAATAGAAGCTAAATACTAATTAGGGGCAGGTGTGAATTATGTAAAAAATGATGATGAATTGAAGACGTGTTATTAAAAAAGAAATTATAGTTTGGCCCAAAAAAAATATCAATTTCCTCTATATGAACAATAAAAAAACTAAAATTGAATTGATATAATGTATTGATCTAAAAAAGGGTTACCTAAATAATTCAAGACGGACCAAATGTCATTCTCCTTAAATCTTAAGCTATTAGCAGCTGTAGTACCTTCAAGAATGGTCTTCGCAAAGTCAAATACCATGTTTGGTAGAGGTATCTCAGACACAAACACTGAAAGAGTGTACGTAAATTCCTAGAAACAAATGGAAAAATTAACTATCAATATAAATAAACTGAACATAAAAATTAATAATGAGAGTATAGATTTCAATTTATTCATAAATCAAATAAATGATATCCCAAGACAGATATGTATCAGTAACAATATGGATTTATTATCTATTATTATTAGGTGTTATTTCCATTAGGGTTAGCACTTACTAAACATAACAGGTATTCAGCTATTAGAATATTTAAAGCTTGGGAGGCTAGCTCCAAGCGCTGTGTGAAATGCTTCTGACATAAGGGAGGTTCACCTGGGAATTGTAATAGATAATCTTTCATTTCATGTATTGAGTGGCAAATGTTACACTGTACTGTGGGAAGAGAAACAGGGTCGATTCTGTTATAAAAGTTTATGGGGTTTTTGATCAGGATGTGAATGATGCGTGTATTCAGCGTAAGTCTATTTTGGATTCTTGTTAAAAAAAACATCATTCACTAATATCCGATTTATTTATTACTTTTTTTTTACGTTACTTATATTTAAATATTGACACATGTAAGGAATTGTGGTTCTGGTTATTTAGGAAAGTAAAACTATTGTAAACAAAATCTTCAAAAAAACATTAATCTTAAAACTGTTTACAATTTTTGCTAATTCGGAATTTAAAATATAAGCTTGTACCTGTTTGGGCGCATTTTAGTACGTTCACAATATGCCCCCGTAAGTACGCTCGGAGGTCGTTGAGAATACCATTTTTATCAAATAATTCGTAAATAAACTTTTGAAAGTTATGAGCTGAATCGTTTTCCTCAGCCTCGATTTTTTCTATCGGAGATTGCCTTAAATCTGTTTCACTGCATTCCATTTCAGTATTTCTAGGAGGCGATTACTTCATAACTAAACCAATAAAAAGATCTATTTCTTTTTCGAATGTAATCTAGTTCATTATTTTAATAAGCACACGTAAAATTTTAAACTTCCCAGTTTCCCAGATTTCATTGTGATCTGTCATTTATTTGTTGACATATTCGGTTGCCGCAGACGACCAATAACGGATTAAAAAGAAAAAATATTTCTAATTTTGATTACTATATTAAAATTATATTAATTAAAACATTATTATATAAAGAAAAGTAATAAATTCAAAATTGTATGCAAAATACAAAAACATCTCTTACAATTTATTACAAAATTAACGTAGGCATTGTTTCTGGACGATATTAAAGTATGATATATTATCTAAACACGTACACAAGTAACCTACGTAATCAATACAGATGCCATATTTTCACAGTTTACACACATGTCCCTGTGGCGCAGAGGATAGCGCGTTGGACTTCTAATCCAAAGGTCGTGGGTTCGATCCCCACCAGGGATGCTACAATCTAAGTTTTTTAAATTTTAGTTTTATTTTTGAACTACAATATAATTTTATTATTCAATCCAATACGTTCTAATTATATTCACTGATGTTAATACTTTTTGTTTCATTAATGGCATTGTTGAACAATTGTTTTTAGAAGGTAGGTTGAATGTTTTATAATGTTATTTTATACAGTATGTATGAAAAGAGTGGCTGACTTCTTAGATTCCACATTTAACTATTGATCTTTTGAAATGTGATTTCGGGTGACTACAGGTAAAAAAAAATATATGGCGCAATACATTAAAAATTAATTCTCCTTTTTTATTATAATATTGTACATGAACAAATAGGCGCTTTAATTATAACTATTATAATTGTAAGGAAAATGTGTATGAAATTTGGCTAAGGCTAAGGCTGCTTCTTGGATAATGCTGCTCTGTTGCTTGGTTAACAAGATTGCGTTTCATATGTGCTCTGAAGTTCTTTCGACATTTGTAAGCACTCTGAAGTCTTCCGACATTCATAAGTAGAGGCTCCATTGTCGGATTAAGCTGACACGGGGTCTGTAGCAAATTTTATCAACGGGCCCTTGATTTGCAATCGATTTTATCTTTAAAGCGGTAACAAGAAAACTCCATACTCAATACGTTTATTTGCCATTCGTATATTACTATTTTGATGGTACTTAATAGTATAGTATATCACTATAGCCTTGTTGGTTATTGGCAAGTACAAAAAGCCAGAGATGAAATTGTCCTCGCAATTTAGAATTTTACCCCGCTTAGGCGGGAGTGGGCGGATAGTGGATATGCCGACCTCCCCTTTACTCGGAGTTAATCCTATGTGATAAATCCAGTACTGAGTGGCTCTATCACTTTCTTATAGAAGTGGCTTCCTAGATTAGATGTGCCTAATCCAATCCACCAAAACTCAACAAAGGTAGAACGATAGAACTATAACGTTTTCATCGCAATCACAAAACAGATATTTCCGGCCTCCGCAAACGCTCCTTATTCTGTTTACAGAACATTAATACTCTCCTTGATTTGACTTCAATTTCATCTTTCCAGTCACAGGTCAGAATACAACCATTACAGACATCGGCATTGGGGGAAGGTATAGAACAGAAGACAACATTTTGGTCACAATATATTATTATTGATATTAAAATTATACATATACGTTAATGTATAATTTTAATATCCGGACAATGTTATTTATTTGAATAAATTAGCTATGAGTAATAAAGTCATTTTCAAAATGACATCTATGTGTAATTTTTATATTATATTGTGAAATGAATATATATATACACACAAGTCTTTTTTTCTTTCATGAAATAATGGGTAGTTACTGTGTAACGCGTAATATATAAACCAAAGCCTTCCATAACTCGATAAGAGATGGCGCCACACGTATAGGGGCGTCCCTTTAGCTATCTAATTTTTAACTAATATCTTATATTTTTTTATTGTTAGTCCATTATTTTGTTATTTAGTTACGTTAGTATTAGATTATAGTATTTTTTAAATGTACATCATTCTAAGTCAGATTCTCACTGTCAGAAGTGAAGTGTACTGTACAGTATCTTCGTTCTGTCAAAGTTCTTCAAAATAGTTCTAACTAAACATTTTGTCTTTTGGGGATTTCTCTGTTTATTTTATTTAGATATATTATTATATTACAATGCGGCGACGTGCAGGAGTCGGTGCTATACAGAAGCAAAAGTTAGAACAGGAGAAATACAGAGAAAAAGGATCGGAGATTCAGGAAAATCAGTTTCAACAGATGTCGAAGCAACTGGAAGTGTTTAGGGAAAATTTGGAAGAATTCGCAACAAAACATAAGAGCGAGATAAAGAAGAACGCCCAGTTCAGGCGACAGTTCCAGGAGATGTGCGCAGCGATTGGAGTGGATCCTTTAGCGTCTGGCAAAGGATTTTGGTCTGTTTTAGGTTTGTTTCTTGGTCACCTTTTACGTTGGTAGAATTCTTTGGGAGGTGTGTGGATATTTCTTGCTAACTGTAGCGTTCTTATCTTTGCTGTTCTAGTTTAGGTTAGAAGGGTGTAGTTAGGCACACTTTTGTGATATATAGGAAAAGTTAGTCCTCAGTGGTGATCACACATTGGCGTCTTCCGACCAGGGTTAGTTATGAGAAGCCTTAGGGAGTAGGAAGTCTCCCTTTCGTTTGTGATCACATATTGGTGATCGAATTCAGAGAGAACTGTTTTTGTTTTGTTATGAGATGGCCATGGACAATAGTTATGAATTAATTTCGGGTGAAATGCTAGCATATTATACAAAAAAGATATAGAACTTAAGTCATATGTTCAATTGGGAGCAAAGTTGATTTTTAAAGTATTATTATTGTGTTAAGGTCTAAAGAGGTAACCATGATTTATTTACTGTTATGGTTACTACTACAGAACCTAATAATACTAATTTTGGTCTACACTAACATAATTATAATATTATATGTACTATTATGGATACAGCTATAGATATTCTTGATATGTATGCACTTGCTTTTATAATTGTTTATGGTATTATGGCAATATGGCATTTCTAGTGTTGGGCTATGAATGAAGAATTTTTTTATACATTCTATACTCATAACACCACACCAGGATTCCTTGTTGTGGGTGCCAGGAAACACACACAAAGATAAGTACTGGGACACTTAGACCCAAGACAGAAATCTTATTTATCATTTAGATGTTTGCATGGCTAGAAATCGTATCCAGAACCATCTGGATATCAGACCAAAATAGTTACTATCACACGACGTGGACCCCTTTGGTATTTACTATTATTTCATGTTTTAGGAATTGGCGACTTCTATTACGAATTAGGTGTCCAGATAGTGGAAGTGTGTTTAGCCACCAACTATAAAAATGGAGGGCTGATCACTTTGGAGGAGCTCCGTAACAGACTTATAGCAGCTCGAGGCAAGGCTAAGAAGCATCAGGATATCACCAATGAGGATCTCTTGGCTGCAGTAAAGAAACTCAGGATATTTGGAAATGGGTATGTAGTAATAGAAATGATGAAACAAATTTAATATTTTCTTTTAGAGGGCCTGTGTTTACAACACCATTTCTGTTCTAGATTCTATCATCTTCTCTTTATTTGCTGGCAATGGGTCATTGGGCTATATGGTAGTTGGTATTCGAGATGGTGCTCTACCACCATGTCGGTTGATATCCAATTGTAGTGCAGATTGGTAGACTTTTTGCACCTTTAAGAACTGTATGGAGTACTCTTAGATAATTGGGTGACTTTACATTGTTTTCCTTCAACATTAAAGAAAATGATAACTAATTTCTGATAAGCACATAACTTGAAAAATTTAATCACATATGCCAAAATTTAAATCTGGTCTCTCTCATTGTGAGGCTGGAATGTTACCTGTAGGCTATCATTGCTTCTACGTTCAGTAAATCCTAGTGTACTGTAAAATGCATTATTTATTATGATTTCTACATTTAAATGTTTTCAATTTCAGTTTTACAGTAGTGCCCATAGGTAAGGGCAAATGGCTGGTGCAGTCTGTACCTGGGGAACTAAACCTAGACCAAACTCTAGTCCTGCAGAAGGCTAGTTCATTAGGCACCGCTTGGGTGTCGAGTAGTATCCTCACTGGGGATTTGGGGTGAGTGTTGAACTTTTTCACAATTCTTTTATTATGATTATCAAGTTTTAGGATAATTAAGGTTTCATAAAGAACAGTTAGCAGATGAAAGCTTCTTCTTTGACATCTGGCCTACTCCACATAAGTCTTTGTTTAACGCATTCATGAGGAAGATACTTTGCATTGTTGTTAATAGGAACATCATCTCTAGTTTTGTGTAAAATACCCAAAAATCTAAACAGTAGATACCAGGTGTATATGCATACCATAAACTATTCTGAATATGTTTATTAACTATTGATCCACTAATCCACAACAGAGCAACTTATTACTAGTTCAGTGTTGTTTAGAGATGAAAGTAGCTAAATCAGAAGTAATTTAAATAATTTAATTCAATTGTTAAATCTCAAATAAGGACTAACAAGTTATATATGTGCTGTTATGGTTAATATTATTTCATTTTAGGGGGCTTAAAACCCTTTTATCAGTGCAACAAGTAATGATCTATTGTGCCTAAGTATATTGGCTCCAACTCTTTTTATGTTCCACTGCTGGGCACGGGTCTCTTTCCCAATTGGAGAAGGCTTAGAGCATACTCTGCCACGCTGCTCCAATGCGGATTGGTAGAGATCGGGTTAGTGGCCAACCCGTGTCAAATGTTTTGAAACCGCTCACAAGGTCTCCGACAATGTTTAACAACTGCAATCCAATGATAACAACCGGGACCGACGGCTTTACGTGCTCTGGGAAGCACGGAAGCGCGCACGAAATTTAGCCACTAGCAATCACCCATTCAACTTCCGACCGCACCCGACGTTGCTTAACTTCGCTACGCAAGTCGCGGGCTATGCGCTCTTCACGGGTATATGCGTTCTAAGTAAATTATTACTAACAAATTTATATTCATATTTTCAGCTGGAATGAAACAAGAGCCAACAGTGCATTGAACTACATGGTCAAAGAAGGGCTGGCATGGGTGGACACTCAAGATACTAAGGAGACTTTGTATTGGTTCCCGAGTATGTTCGCTGAGTGTGTTTCAGCATAATACAGTGGATAATAAAATGTATTGGGACCTTTGTGATTGCGAGTGATTCAGTGAAGTGATTTTTTAAAATATTGTTATATTGATGTATATTTATTTATTTACTGAATGTAAATGTAAATGCTGGAAGATGAATTTGGTCAGCGATGTTTTTTTTGGAGGAACAGATGATAATTTTAATATCATTATGCTGGACATATGGTTGTTAAATGTTATAACCAATCAAACCATTTATGGGAACCAATCTATTATTTGGAAACCACATCTTGAAAAATCTAAATTTTATTAAGTGACATAATTCTAAAATTGTGAGTACATATAGTTTTAAATAAAAAAATATATGTTTGATATAATAAAATAGACTATTGTAAACTGCACCATATATTTTTTGTACATTACATTACGTTAATATTGCACTATTAAGGCCTATAATAAAAAATCTTAATTAACTGCTATTAGAATCCTCTTGACTTATTGAACTAATATAAGGCTTTAGTTGTATTCTCAGTTCCTTATTTTCGTTTTGTAAAGACTCTAGTCTCTTTTTTAATTTTTCTGTCATATCCACATAAGATTCTTTCCACCTGAAAACAAAATATACATTACTAATGGTTTCAATACATCTATATAAATTAATAACTAAATTATTTACTTGTAATCTCACAATGATAAAGATTATCTGAACTATTACTTATTTGCTCATGCATATCTTAATGGTTTACCAATTCAAAGGTTTTGTTACCAAAAACTAAAACTGCACTTTAAAATGTATATATATTTTGAATATGCCTAATTTTTAAAACTGTTGCATTAATTATGGTGGGATGTTAATATTTCAGTTTTAAAATTTGCTGTAACAAAACTTGAAAATATTTCCTCCATTAATATATCTTACTTTTTATTTAGCTCCATTTGTTTCTCTAAATGTTTATTCAATTCTATTAATTCTTCTTCTTTTGTGGAAACCAATCTGAAAACACATATAATTTTAATAGATTATTTTGAGAGGTTATTGATGTGGTTGTCGGGTACACTTACATGTGACGCGATCTGTCCCCAGGAGTAGTAACGCATATATGTACGATCTCAGATAAGACGTTAGTCTTATCTAAGGTTAAATGTGGGATGCTGTGACCACTCAACACCCATTGTTGTGCACGGTCATTTGCCTTCTTTTCTAAAGTAAAAGAGAGGATGGTTAGAAATCGACTTGTGACAATTTCAAATGGTTAAGAGATTTGCGGATAAAAGCAACTTCATGCAATTGGTTGGACCGATCAGAACTAACTAGAGGCCGGTTGACAATTAAAATCTCGTTGGTCGTCGTGGCTTTATGACTGTATTATCTGTGGGTCCCTCAACTACCATTACTACCCACAGTTATATTACGTCATATATTCATAATTTATAACGCGATAAACTATTGTATCTTCGACACATAAATCTTCTACTTCCACAGAGTATAATTACTTACAAGAACGTTATTACACTTCTACATATCGTCAGTTAAACAGAAAAGTGACACAAGTCAAATATTTCATTATCGTGATTTCACAAAATTCCTAATTATACATATATTAAATTTTTAAGAAAAGTTTCACATTCTTAATTTGACTTTCTTTCTACTCTATAGTTATGTGCCGTAGTCTTTGCAGATTTTTGTTTGTAGTCTTCTCAAATCAAAATTACAATAAACATTTTACAATCAAAATCAAGAAAAGGAGTTTTCTAATTAACCAACGATATTCTCTTCGTACGTAAGTATATACCTATTAAGTATTTTGTCTGATATTTACGATTTTATAACTTACTGCTGATTTAGCTCGGTCCTGGACGAGAGCATGTTCTGCAATTTGGTGATCATTTTGTGTGTTTCATCCAATGATTTCTGTAGGTGATCCACTTGTAACCTGGGAAATTATTAACCAAAAGTAAACTTGCAACAAACAAGCGAACAGAGAAAAATGTAAGACAAATTTGTGGCGTGCTTGTCCGAGCCAATTGGCGAGTAGACAAGGATGCAGATCGGCGACAGCTTATATCAAATGACATTTGGTAAAATGTCAAGTTGTAAGAGGGTATCTATAAAGTATTGAGTTTCCTATAATTATTTCCCCGCGTTTAGTTTTATGCACTCTACTTCGTTAGTATTAAGGACAGAATAGAGCCAGTTTTACTAGATCTCAGCAACGCTCTGTATAAGTTACATTTTTGTCTAGTCTGTTTGGTTATCGTCCATGACGTGTACTGAATACTGGCTTTGTGTGATGAGTCGGCCGAACAAAATATATAAATAATCAATCTCCTTTGGAAGTTGGTTAAAATATTAAACATTTTCTACACTCATAGCTTCACACTAAGGTTTCCTATGTCGTGTAACGACACAACAGACTCAGAACGGGTATTCGATTTAATTATTTGCATATTTGCCTGACCGAGTAACGAACCTGTTACCTGCTACACTGAAAAGTGTGCCACGTGAATCACAGTCATATGTTTTTTCTTTTGACAACAACAGTTGCTCTAGCTTATAAGCCGTATGACGTGACGAGCATGAAGAATAGTGAAGAGGAAACGACTCTGAGTTTCAGCATGAAAATATCCCTTGGAGCCACTCTGATAAGGGTGTGGTAATCACCGCTTAATTCAGTACTTTAGGTTACTTTTTAGAGATTGATAAACTCTTCGTGATTCGACTGCGTTAATAGCCTATTTTTCCTATATAGTTTTTGATCTAAACAGAGTTGTATAGCGCATATATACGACACATTCCAACTGCAAAACCTGATTCACGTTATTGTTCCTTTGGAATTGGTTGTAGATGCTCATGGGCGCACATCATCATCATCATCATCATCGACTCATAAATGTCCCATTGCTGGGAACGGGTCTCCTTAGAATGAAAAGACTTAGGCCATAGTCCAAAACCTAAGTGCCTAAGTGCGGATTAGTAGACCTTCGAAAACCTTACAAACAACTCTCCGATGTGTAGGTTTCCTTACGATGTTTTCTTTTACCTTTAAAGTAAGTGATAATTGATTTCCAATATGCTCATATCTTCGAAAAATTAGAGGTGCGTGCGGGATTCGTCCCGGACACCCAGCGTGAGAGACCAGAATCTTAACTACCAGGCTATCGCTACTTCTATGGGCAGTAGTGACTCTTTCGGCACGAATTGATAGTTACCACAGTTTGCTTACATTACATAACAAAATTCTATGAGGAACAGATTTTGTAGGCGTTCAAGATATCAAAAGGCAATTACTTTAGCTCATCACATTGCGCCTTGAGGAGCTTCTCTTCCCAATCGCGCCGTTTGATCTCCCTCGTGTTTAGATCCTGGATCCTCTGTATATCTAATGCCAGGCATTGCTTCTCGCACACCAGCTGTATGTTGCGACGTTCTGAACACACCTGGAGAGGTAAGAGCAGTTTATAAAGGAGGAAGATTTCCGTTCATTGATCTAACCTTTTGACATCATTAAATTTATTCTATGATACGGGGTTGTCAAGAAAGTCCAAAGATGTTCCCCTTCAAAGTCAGTGAAAATTTACTGAATGACCATAGGCCATGTTGACAACTTGTCACAAGGCAGCTCATCTGTCAATTTGTTAGGTGTAAGAAAAGTTCATGTTCAAATCTTGAACTTTTCACAATTGGACGAAATGATTTTGAACTTTTGACGGATTATATATTGACAGGAAATATCCTATCATTCTATCAGATCCTATATATCCTATCAGATAGGAAACATCCTGCCAAGATGTAATGAGTATATAATCATAAAAATTATCTCACCCCTAAACTGTCATGGGTCTTAGCGAAAAATCAAAAACCATGGATGGCTAAGTTGCTTGCGAGCACTCGTAAAAAGTAAACAATTTGAGATGGGGGCTTTTAGATAATTGCCGTTGTAATCCGCCGTAAAGCAATCCTTCCGTTTCGATTGGAGAGATGTGGTTGTCGGGTACACTTACTGGGAGGCGACCATCTTAGTTCTTAGGAGTAGTGACGCATCTACGTACAACCTCAGATAGAATTTACTCTTGATTGAGGTTAAATGTGGATGCCGTGACCACTTTCTGCGGCGGCCAATATTCGAAACAATCCACCCGTGCGGTGCGTATCCCAGCAAGCGTGTTCTAGTACAGCTGCACACACCGTATGCGTGCGAGCCGCACGGGTTGCGCGGATAGTAAAACAAGATAGTTGCGTTTGCCGCAGCCAATGTGTTAATATCAGGTGACTTTTCAGTCTTCATTTATTGAGGTTAGATGTGGATGCAGTGCTTAACGTCAGGTGGACTGCACGCTCCTTTGCTACTCTTCAAAGA
>DWKL01001080.1:0-15665 GCA_018249415.1 Phareas burnsi | reverse complement strand
TGTAATCTTATTTATTGATATATCTGTAGAAATGCTATACACTATTACATACAGACCAAAATAAATATATAAAGTGCATTAAGAGAGTTCTCTATAAAATTGAGTAAGCAATTAGTTCTAGGCAATATCTAGAACTCATCTCTACATTTGTATATGTAGAGGAAGGAGTTCTTATCAAATGATTACTATTATTTCATAACAGATATCTCAAGATCAGCTTTATATTGTCACTATTATTTGCATTATCTTGTCCTGTCATATTATACCAGTGGTTCCAAACCTATAGACTAGGAATTGATATTCATGTTGCAGGGACCGTCATTTTGAAAACCAATGTATTAGGATATCTGACAATATTCAATATAGTACTTAGGTTAAAGCTTTGGTTAAAAAGTATACAATTATATTAAATGCTCAACCACTATCATTGGGATTCATCTTGCTTTATAACAGTAGCACTAAATGCTGCTGTCTCCTGGTTTGAATAAGGGAAAGAGGTATTTCTAAATATTTTGCAGGAGTAGAAAGCATCGGTGACAGATCTCAGAAAGAACTGTAAAGGTTGATAACAGATTCCATTGGTGGCAATAACAACCCCCAATGTCATAGCAGTTACCATACCGATCTAACATACATAATATTCTAGATCGATTTCCTGCCAGGCAGACATCTATATGATGAATATAGATTTCTGTTCAGGTATAGCTTATGTATTCGTATATATAGTATACGTTTTGTATGTGTCCATAGCAACTATAATAAAGATCCTACTGAGAGGCAATGAATGTAGAAACTTATCACGAGGTTTGCTTCAATGCTAAAATAAGATAATCTTAATCATAATATAAGTGGATATATAATTATTTATGTTAATAATTTACATATAAAAATGCTGAAATTGATATATGTTTTTGTTGACAGTTGTCCACAGGCCTCGTTATGTTCGCATCAATACTAATCTACTTACAACCTCGGACGCTATTAGATCTTTCCAAGATGAAGGATACAGGTTCATCCGGTGCACCTCTGGATCTTACAATGACTACCTACAACAAATACAAGGTCTTACAGAATATGACTTCACTCAGGATTACCATGTGAAGACCATATTTGTGTTCCCACATGGGACTAAGTTACATGAGCATGACCTGTATTTGGAAAATCAAATCATATTACAAGATAAGGTACTTATATTACACTAAAAAGTTATGCATGGTTTCAGCTTATAAATCCTATTGCTGAATCAGGAATTCCTTGCATGAGACCTAGGTACAGCGCGATGGACCTCTGTGCTCGGAGCTTACAGGAGGAAATTGGAACTTTAGACTGTTAGCACACGAGATGCATCACCGCTATCCTATATCGTTTGTTAAGTCAAATCAGATTTTTTTGCCCTACATGAAATTGGTTATATAAAAGCAGTGATAGCCCAATGCTTAAGATTCCAGCCTCACGCACTGGAGGTACGGGGTCCGAAAACGGCACACACCTCTGATTTTTCGAAGTTATCTGCGTATTGGAAATTAATTATCACTTGCTTTAAAGGTGAAGGAAAACATCTCTGTAAAGTTTTTGAAGGTGTGTGAAGTGCAACAACCCTTGGCCAGCGTGGTCGACTATATCCCCACCCTTCTCATTGGAGAGGAGATCCAGCAGTGGGATGTTAATGGGTTGATAGTGGTGGTATGAAATTGGTCGAAAATGCGAAGTAGTGGTGGTAGGAAAAGGTGACGCTGGTGAGCAAAATGTTATGCCACCTAGTTTAGAACTATTGTTATTATATTATATAGCGTAACATTTCATTAACTGCTTAGTTATCCTCATCTTCCTTTTACTCCTAATGTTTTTAGGCTACAGCTATGGCAGTTCACTTACTGGCACCACCGCCAGGTAGCGTAGTACTGGACATGTGTGCTGCACCTGGCATGAAAACAACACAAGCCGCGGCATATATGAGAAACGAGGTAAGTTTAATTACATGACATACGAGTAGGAAATGAGAATCAACATCTTTTTTATATTTTAAGTAGTCAAAAGTGTCAAAAGCATGCAGTACACCTGATATTGTTCACTGCAGCCCCGGGACTGATCTTAAACGGGATTGAATCTTCTGAATTATCTAACGTTGTATGTAGATACGTTGCTACTTCCGAGGGCTAAGTTTTTTAAGTACGAAGAGTAGTGAACGAACGTGCAGAATACCTGATGTTAAGTGGTCACTGCAGACCATGGACACCCTCAAACAAAACTGAAGTTCTAACCGAGGTCGTGCGTAGCATTACTACTCCTGAGGGCTCAGATGGTCGGTTCGCTTGTAAGTGTATCCGACAATCGCATCTTTTCAACTTGAAGAATTGGTTCACGATATCTAATGTGGGCGATGATGGTACCTCCCCTGTCAAGGTACAGTACGGTCCATTAAAGTGGTCTTATGTGAAATACTCATTGGGCAATAAACCTGTCTTCCTCGTCAAGTCCTTATAATTTATAACCATTCATGACAATTTTATCAAATACAATCTTCTGATACTAAAAGAAGAGCCGCCTTAAAGAGTTTTATTTATATTTGCAACTGGAAGAATAGTTTTTGATTTGCCAAGCTTGCTTCGATTTTAACTATTTATTGATACTAATTTGAAGAATGATAATCTAGTTGTGAGATTACGACTCCTCCCGCTGAGGCTCAGGTGACAGCATCCCGGACATATAACTTTTAGCCTCTTATTTTTAAGTATGTGTGTATTAGAAATTAATTATTATTTGCATTAACGTTGAAGAAAACATTATGAAGATATCTACATGCCTGAGAGTTGTCTATAAAGTTGTCAAAAGTATACAAGGTCCCCTTGCGAAATTGGCTTGCGTGGTAGACCATGATCTAACCCTTTTAATTTTGAAAGGAGACTCATGTCCAACAGTGGGACAGAAATGAGATGATGAAATGGGTTTCTACTAATACTGCTTTCAGTTTATAAAAAACTTATCTTTGATTTATTTCAGGGGAAAATCTATGCTGTTGAAAGGAATGAGAGAAGATTTCAAACTCTTACTGATTTTGTTAGTAAAACTGGATGCAAACATGTAGAGCTCCTTAACAAAGACACCTTAGAGATAAGAAAAGGAGAATATGATGATGTGGAGTACATTCTCTTGGATCCAAGTTGTTCTGGCTCAGGTAATAATGTACACTTTATGTACGTATAGTAAAGCTTTAACTTGTATTTTACTTTCTATTAACTCATATTTTGTAGGTATGGAGTTTAGCGTGCATAATTACATTGAAGACACCAGGTTGGCCAAACTCACTTCACTTCAAGAGAAGTTCTTAAAACACGCAATTAATGCTTTTCCAAGGGCTAAAAGAATCGTTTATAGTACATGTTCCTTGTTCCCAGAAGAAAATGAGAGGGTAATCACAAATGTAGTTAAAAATTCAAGAGTTAAATGGAGGGTGCAGGATGTTAAAGAAATGTTAAAGGGACAATGGAATAACTTTGGGTCGGGAATGTATGGGAGCATGGGTACAAGGTGTTTGTATGCAAAGCCTGATTCGGATTTCACTACAGGTTTCTTTTTGGCTGTCCTCGACAGAGATCTGGCTGATTTAGAAAAAGCTAACAATGGAGACGATAAGAATGTTAATGACAAAACAACTTTCGGTAAAAATGGAATTAAAGGTTTATCCAATAAGGAAAAACCTAAAAATAATGACAAACACGAAGAAAATAGTGACACACAAATAGGAGATTACAGCGAAAGTAAAATTAAAAAAAATAAAAAGAAGAAGCATCTAGATGTGTCAGAAAATAATGGCACTATAGACACGAATGCTTTGGTCACCAACGAACATACAGAAAGGGAGAGTTCTAAGCCGAAAAAGGGCAAAAGAAAGCATGAAGATAATGTAACCGATAAAGAAGTTGCAACAATTAGTAAGAAGGATAAGAAACAAAAACAAGAAGATGATAAAGAATATTTTTGTAACGTCGATAATGATATGCAAATTGTTAATGGAGAAGATAGTAGTCGAGAAGACAAATCTCCAAAAATAAAAAAGAAAAAACATAAAAAAGAAGATGCCACTGAAAATAAACCAACAAACGCGGAAAGTAGTGATGTCTCCATTGAATGTAATACAGAGAAACCCAAAAAGAAAAAAAAGAGGAAAAACAAACATGACGAACATGAGAACTCAAACAATGAACATTTTGAAACGGCCATTAAAAATATATCAGATAAATTGAATTTTGAAGACCCTCATGATAAAAATGGTATTGAACATGAAAAAAAACAGAAAAAGAAGAAACGCGATAAAAATATCGAAAATGAAAATTAATTTTCGATAATAAATGTAAAAAAATTCTAAATAAAGTATTACACATAGAATTCAATTTTTTTTATGTGAGAAGAGTAGCAAACAAGCGTGCAGGCGATCTGTTGTTAAGTGGTCACTGCAGCCCATGGACACCCACATTTTACTTCAGACAAGACTGATGCCCTACGAGTTCATACGTAGATGCGTTACTACACTTAGGACTAAGACTCGCTGATCTACCCGGAAACCACACCTCTTCAGCCAAAACACAAGAATTCACGACGAACTACGAGGGCGAACTGTGACAAATTTATCATATCTTTTAATTGCCTGATACCTACTCCCGTTAAGGGCTTCCTCTTGCAGCAACTGACTATTCTAGATTTTATTAACGTTTTGCAACTTAGTCCTTTTTTGCGCACTTAAACCTAGATTGTAGGTACTTATTCTAGCGAGGACTATCTTCACACACTACAGTACCTCAAACTCTACTTAAGTAGTATGTACACGCACATACGAGTCGCCAGGCTCACTTTCAAGGAGGTGCATCCGCATCTACACAATATAGTATTAACTAAGGAAGTACATAGCGAAACACGCATAGCCCCGCGGCTTGCGTAGACCGTAACCGATCAACGAAGTTCAGGAATGTCGGGTGCGGTTGGAAGTATAATAGGTGACTGTTAGTCGGAAGTATAATAGGCTTCGGAGGGCACGTAAAGCCGTCGGTCCCGGTAGTTATTGGATAGAAGTCGTTAAACCTTACCGAAGGCATTCTGGGCGGTTTGAAAACATTCGACACGGGTTGGCCACGAACCCGTATCTCCACCAATCCGCATTGGAGCAGAGTAGTCGAGTATGCCCTCCCCAGTTGTGGGGAGACACCCGTGCCCAGCAGTGGGACATAAAAAGGGTTGGAGCCAAGAAAGTACAAAATGTAAATTATAACTACGCAAGGTTAAACGGTCTGTGCACGCTCATTGTTCACAAGAAAAGAGTAGAGGACGAAACTAAATTTATAAACAAGGTGAAGATCGAACTTGAATAGCAACCGAGACGCCTTAAGATTTTTTGAAACCGTAACTTAATAAAAAAAATGTGTTTTTTTACGAATTTCTTTCCTGACAGGAGGGTGCAAGTGCACCCCTTGCACCCTGCTACCGGCGCCCATGTAGCTATATGCATGTAAAGTTTGTCCAAATCTCAACTAAAGTGACAATTTCTTACATAAATTTCCAAAGAAATATATTGTACTATTTGTAGAAATCGTACCAAAATGTTGCAAATATAATGCCGACATTTTTACTTAATAATTGTTACAGTCTTATATTTTCCTCGAGCGTTCCAAGAAAAGATAAGTCTCTTGTTTTTGTTGTTTATTTCTTATTATGTTTAAAAATAAAATTTAGTTTCTAGATTGCCAGTGTGGATTGTAGCCAGATACTGTTTTGACAATAAAAATAAACTAAAAGTGTAACGTAAAATATTAATAAATGCGTCACCTACACTGACATTAGCAACAATCAATTCGGTCTCAGATTTTTGAACGGACCATAGTTCTCCATGCCCACGGATCCGTAATTAAAGTTATAACTAACATTAAAAGTAAATTAATCCCTTTTTAAAAACCCTACGTTGCAATTAGAACCCACAGCGTCATGGCAATCTACGAACAGTGCTATTAAGGAAAATTAATACATGTGACTTAAGCACTATGTTCCTTCGATAAATCCTAGAAATATGTAGGGCAAACGTCATAAACGGTGTTTACTCCGTCTAGCTGCCTTCTGCGGATAAAAAATGGTGCCTGTATAAGTTATAGCTCCATTTTGTATCTTAACACGTAAGAAATAGGGTTCACTTCAAGGTTGATTATAGATTGGCTTAAGTCGGTGCACTTACACGCTAGTTTGTCACGAACTTTGTCGTGTGTCCCTATTTTCATTACTTACACATAATATGAATATTCAGTGTTCAATATGAGGATTGATAAATAATCTGTTACGCGAAAGTACTGGGTCGTATTTCCTTAAGTTGTTATAATTAAATTTTCCAGTCATAGGGAATAGGTAAATCTACTTAACTCTATCTAGAATTAAAATGAAATTTCGGTTCCTACAAATTCATTATTTATTGATGTTAAGTGCTATTTAACTGTACAATGCTTGTAAGTGCGTGTTTATTTTTATACTTATATGAGAAGAGTAGAAAGCGTGCAGACCTCCTAATGTCAAATAGTTACTGCAGCCCACGCACACCCTCATCTACCTCAAACAGGGTTTGAGACCCATCTAAGGTCGTACGTACGGAGTTGGTCAGGGTCAATGTAAATGTAATTGTAAATGTAAATGCCTAATAGATAATAAAAAATATTCAACCGAAACGCAAGAATTGCTTCATGGTGGATTGTGAGATAACCTTTTTTGTCATAACGGATAATGGATTTGTTAGGTGGTAGAACAATCGTTCGTCTGGGGTAGTACTTCCGGAATCGATCACAAGGAATTCTATCACCTTTACCATTTTTAATGTATTTGTGATGTATCGACCAGAACCGCGTGTAACGATCCGCGTGGCGCAGCGGTCACCATACCGGTCTGACACGCAGAGCGTTCCGGGTTCGTTTCCCGGCCAGACGTATATATAATAAATTTAGATTTCGATTCTGGGTCTGGGTGTATGTGTCTAAGGCACTCACGACACAGTGAATCCTAGCGTGGGGCATTGATATTGGGGTCAGAAAATGAACCTAAAACCATCCGCACAACAAACCGGTGAAGTGACCATTATGTGGGGCGATTGACACGATTATTTGTTAATAGCTATTACCGAAATACTTTGGGGTTTATTTAGGTCACATTTCCATTGTCCTTCGACTTAGCGTTACTTATTGTATTTTATCGCTCTCCTACAGCCTTGATCCAATTAGGACTTTGTTTGTAATTTGTGTACCTATTTAGGACGTAAACGCCCTATAGGTAACTCCAATTTTTAACGTTTTGAAGGAAAAAATAACCATTTGTTATCTGTAGGTAAATAACATTTACTACGTATATAAAAAAAACACCGTAACCAATTGACTGTAATTATAGTTGTAAGGTCGGTTTAAAACGAATCAAACCATGCCGTTTAAAACCAAGCTTTTGGTTTAAAACGGTTTAAAACGGCGTTTTCGGTTTAAAATGGTTAGAAACAGTGTTTTTTTTATATGAACTCAGAATGCATTATATTATCGAATTCGTCATGCAATGGAGTACCAAACGGTATATTTTCATGTTTGTTAGATTTTTTTTACTAATGATTATTATACATTTCACTCTAATTTCATAACTTATTTATTTAAAAAAACCACCAAGCCGTTTCGTTCGTTTCGGTTTTAAACTGGTTTTTTTACAACTATAATTGTAATGCATAAGAAGTAAATACATCTACGTATGCAAGACGCAAGCTGCTTACAGTTACATATGTCATTTAAATTATTTTAACTAGGTCCATACTTTCCATTTGATCTATCCGGAAAACCGCGACCGCTTCGTCAATAAATGCGAGCAAATTAATCTTTTTTCCAAAAGATTTTCATAAAGTACACTTGATAGGCTGTAAGATATGTAAATACCTAATTACAATTAAAAAACAAAAATCTTTTTTTTTTGACTTGGCATCGAGCATTTTGCGTATAGACAACAAAATAAATATGATGAAACAATTTTATCTTAGGAACCTGAATATTGTTCCTTCGTATTCCTAAAATTTACTACAGATAGTAAATAGACCTCTCGCATCTATTATTAAAGTTTGCTGTGGAGTAGGTACTTACTGTTTATTGGTGTTTTAATAAATGTACGTATTTATATCTAGGGATGGTGTTTAGTTTGCATCTTCGTTAAATCTATTGGTTATCGTTACTTAGCAACCGATCCTCTCAGATGGTTACGCTGGGCGTGTCATCCAGATGGGCGGCGCTTTATCTATGCCATCGCCGACAACCAATCAGGAACCGGATGCGCAATATTATGACACCCGTGTCACTCTCGGCCTGACACTGTCATCAACAGTACATTTACTACATGAAGTATTAAGTCTTAATATGTAGCTCATATGGACGGAAATTGTTTGTATACTTGTATCCGAACTCGACGGAAATAAGCTTCTATTATTGGCTGTTAAATTGATTACTTGTCCAATCATACATGACTTAAATGTAGGCATTTTTAACTACCTACCTACTTTAGGTATATTAGTTATGTTATTAAAATGGTATTTACATACTGATTTTTTTATTAGCCTCAATGGGACCAAATTAAAAAAATACATACGTAAATAATCCTTAAATAATGCTTGCTACACTCAAAGCCACACACACACTCATAAAGACATACAAAAATAAGCACACAAACACCCAGGACTCAGGATAGAAATCTAAACTCATCATTTAAATGTGTCCCTGGCCGGGAATCGAACCCGGGTTTTGCATGTCAGGTCATTCTCGGTAAGACATCCGGTACGCGTCATCATTTAATAAATACGTGAATAAAGCTTACTATATAAATGAAATTGATAGCAGTGACAAGTTAGTATTAAGATTCCGGCGTCACACACAATGTGACCGTGGTTCGAATCCCACGCGCTTCTCTAATTTTTCGAGGTACATACCTGCTTATTAGAAACTATTTATCATTTGATTTACCGGCGACGGAGAACATCTTAAGGGATTTCCTTAAGCCAGCCATCATCTTGATGATGCCTGGTAGTTCTCTGTAACGTCTCGAAGACTTGTGAACTCTACTTATCCACACATGACTTGACCGTACGCGCGAGACAGTAATAGATTAAGGTTGGTATTAATAAAAATAAAATATTTGAACAAACCTTATACCGTATATTGTTCCGTAGATTTCGTAGCAACTGCTACGAATCTCCGTAGCAGCTGCTACGATGTCGTGATGATGAAGCTTCGTAGCACTTTGTTATACTCTATTAACGGTCCCGTTACGATTGAATCTATAGGAAGTAGAACTATTCATCGGGAGATGTATCACAGCCACCGTAATCTGCCGTGAAGCAGTATAGTGTTTCGGTTGGAGAGGTGTGGTTGTCGGGTATAATCACAAGCGAGGCGACCATGTTAATCCTCAGTAGTACGGATCTACTTACGACTTAAGATAGGGTTTCAATCCTGTTGGAGATTAGATGTATTTATGGACCGCAGCGACCACTTAACATCTGGTGCTCTGCACACTTGCTTGTTACTCTTTAAACGTAAAAATCATTTGATCTTTTAACAATAATTTTTAAAGAGAAGAACTCTAAAAAGAGAAGCAGAGTAAAGTAGTAAGGTAAAGGTGGTAGAATTATTTGAAGTTCTATTCTGTCTTCATCAACAGCAACAGTGTAACGCCCGTTTTTCTAGGTGTGGTAAAAGAGATTAATTTCTTTAAGGAAACCCATTAATATGGGACTTAAGGACTAAGGTCCTCAGAAGTACGCAACGAAACGCTTGTGCGATCGACTTTGGGTAGGACTCCTGTCAAATATAACATCGATCACAGTCCATGGTCCACAGTAACCATTTTACACCATCGCATGAAATACTTCCTCAATGCTTAACACTTTTCCTTCCTCCGACCGATGTGATCAGCCCATTGCTATTTCAGCCTAGTTTAGAAAGCTATGCTGGTAAACTTAGTTCGTCTACGGATGGCATCGTTACGAATTACTTGGAGAGAAGCCCACCCATATGATAAAGGAGCCTGATATAAAACTCTTTTAAAACTTTGATTGCGGCGGGAAAAACTTTGATTGCGGCGGCAAATATAGCAAACAATCCACCGGTGCGCGCGCGACACAACAGGCGTGTTCCAGTACGGCGGCACGCACCGTATGCATGCGAGCCGCACGGGTGGCTCGGATAGTAAAACGCTACAGGTGCGTTTGCCGCAGTCAAAGTATTAAGGTCTAACAATTATTATTGTGAAAGAGACCCGTGCCCAGCTCAGACAATAATGAATTAAGGAAGGATACTTTTAATTTACCTTAGACCGAACATAAGAGGCCTTTTTAATGTTTGAAGAGTAACAATCGAGCGTGCAGGCCACTTGATGTTAAGTGGTCACTACAGCCCATGGAAACTTACACATAACCTCAAACAGGGTTGACATGGCGTCTGAGGTCATACGTAGATTTATTACTCCTGAGGGCACGCCAATCCGGAGGGCGCACCTCTCCAACTAAAAGACAAGAATTCTTGACGGCGGATTATGAGGGTGGCAGTGGTACCTCTCCGAATGAACTATAGTTCTACTACTTTTTAGTCTATACCACTGTGGTATCTTAGACATTGATAAAATTATGGAGTAAAACATAAATAAACATAGCCAGTTTTCCTACAGCTACACCTCGCTAATTCTTTCCACTTGTTTGCCTAGCATAAGCCATTATTATTCATAGCACGAACATAGCAGAAACTTAACCAATTACGTGTCAAATCGTTATGTTAATTACGTTACTTAAATGTCAAAGCAGTCTCTATGAAAATGATTATAGTACATTTTAGCTTCTACACGCTCCGTGACTCCGCCCGCTGCCTAAGTTAGCTATGTATTGAAATAATTGAAGCAGTACATAATTTACTTGTATGTTGGTAGTTGTATGATTGTATTTATATGTATATAGGCATTTATTTTTGATAACGCGCGTGGCGCAGTGGTTATCTGACAAGCGGAAGGTGCCGGAATCAATACCCGGCTGGGCAGATGTCTAAATGATGAATTTCGATTTCTGTTCCGGGTCTGGGTGTTCGTGTACTCGTTTTGTATGTATCGGTAGCATCCACGGCACAGGGTATCCTAGTACTACTGTAAGCGTAGATAGCGTTTGAAAAAATGAAATTTATCTGCGAATCTGAATATACCTACTTATTTATTTATTTACCCTTTATTGTAAAATGTTTACAATAGGCGGACTTAATGCCTAATGGCATTCTCTACCAGTCAACCCTTGGTAATGGTGAAAAATATTTGGGAGGCTTATTTACTTAAATAAATAAAAAAACATCAATTGACATTCTTTTTACTCTGTTCTAACTCTAAAATTGCTAAGAACATTCTATCTCTCGCTCTTTATTATCATCTTATCCACTTATTTTCAAAATATAATCAGTGTATATACACAAGTTTTTTACATTTTTATTATATACACACGAATATTCGCATACAAATATTCACATAACACATTATTCAAACATAATAGCAGAATATAACCGAATAATTGCCCTCCATTATGCAGAATATGCACTCGTTTGCATGAAAACTTGTAATATAATAAAATCATAAAAATACTTGGTAAATACTTATATAATGTACACACTTATGCAGGCATGCATGACTACTTACTGAAGGCTTTTTATGTTAGCAGAGTATCAAACGAGCGCGCAGTCCACCTGATGTTAAGTAGTTACTGCAGCCCATGGACACCCACGTCTAATCTCTAACAGGACTGAAGTCATATCTGTGGTTGTACGTAGATGCATTGCTACTCCTGAGGACTAAAATAGCCTCGCTGTAAATACACCCGGCAGTCACACCTCTCCAACCGAAACACAATTGCTTTATGGCGGATTATGAGGGCGGTGGCGGTAACTCCCCGGACGAACTATAGTTTTACCACCTTTAAAGACTGATAATACCTTTTGACTTTTCAGGATATCTCGATCAGTTTTACTACCCGAGGTCTTTCATGGTGAAATGTCAGCAAGACTAATTTGAGATGTTTACTTATCTTGATTCTAGACGCAGACGAACTCACAGAGATTGCATTACAACTTGAAAGTTTACTGTGCCTAGAAAAGAGAAGCTAGTAGGTAGTTACATTTGGTTTTGATCGGTCCATCCGTTTATCAACATTTATTCAATTATGGCATCGTATGTTACTATTTTCATGAAATTACTTTTATATATATTAATTAATAATAATCGAAAATAAAGTATAATTTATTGCCTCGGCAGATATGAACGTGCTAATTAAAAAGAAAAACCAAAAAACCACCAAAGTAACAGAGGACTCCGATGCCGTATTCAACCACCGCCATCTTCCTTAATAATCGTGCATTGCATTGATAGGATGGTGGAGGCGCCACCATCATCCGGCCTTTCAATTACATAAGAAAATGAAATTAAAAAAAACAAGTTTAAATCGTGTCTCACATATACTTTACTAATACTAAAAGTCTGATCTAAAATGTATTTGGTATTTATATTATACCGAAAGATACTATTCCCCTGTAAAACGCTTGCAGAAAGGAACTTTTGCGATAAACTTAAGTAATGCACTCTTTAAAAGACTAAAACCTTAACTACCTAGATATTATGTTCTAAATCAATGAAAAATGAACTTTATGTAAATAGCAGTGTGGATCAAAATGCAGCAATATTTATAAATCACAGGCAGTCTGAAGGAGCAAGTCAGCTTGCGTGATTTATAACTTGTAACGATAAATTCTCATTACTCTCTTTTGAATAACAGATTTATACGTGTAAGTGAATAATTCTGTAAGAATAATTGACTATATTTATATTACGACTGGTTAATAAATTAATAAGACGTTATAATATGTTAATTATCATCATATTGCCGAGATTTAAACGATTAAAATAACAATTGCCCTGAAGAATGAAAGGATTTTTTTATATCTTAATCAGAATCGCAAGCTTGGAACGATTCGATTTTGCAGTATTATTCAGTGGTGGTTTGGAGGAGTCTGGATCAATGTTAGTAAATAACACATTTAAGCGTCATCTTGAAATCTAGATGCTACTTCATACACCTATTAAAGTAATCAATTAATTTTTTAAAGGGATTTACGACAACCTACCTAACCCCTTTTTAAGTCTGGGTACGATTCATTCCCTATATTCGAGAGAGGCATTGAGCATTCTTCATCTCTCCGCTCCAACGCGCATTGGTGGAGATACGGGTTAGTGGTCGGCCCATCTCGAATGCTTTCAAACGGCCTGTAAGACCTCCGACAAGGTTTAACATCTGCTATATCCAATGATAACAGTCGGGACCGATAGCTTAACGTGCCCTCCGAAAGACATCTATTACCGACCCAAAATATAGCACACGTCACACTTTTAAGATTGATTTTTGGTTGCTACTGCAGACTATATCTGACCTATCTTAACCTTCCGCCTAAAAATCATAAAAATCTTTATAGTTAAACATATAACTCAAGTGTAGAATGTAACAAACGACCACGGACTTCACCCGGTAAATGATCACTCCTGCCCATGGATAGGACACAACTCTACATATGATCGAACGTACCTGAGGTCGACCATAGATATATTGCTGAAGACTAAGTTGGAACGTTTCGTACAAATGTCTTTCCCTTACCAGAGTTAAAACAGAACAACAGCATTACTCCGACGCTGTAAGGCAGAAGCGGCTGTGGACTGATACCATCGTAGACGAGCAACGACGAGCGACGACCACCACGTTGCACCCTTACGTGCAATACAATAAAATAATGTTTAAGAACTAAATTAAAACTTATTTTCACTGACGTACTTCGCAAAAAGGTCATAAATTTTTTCCTAACGCATAAACTTTCGTAAAGGGAAATCAGGTTAGTTTTCGCATAACTTAACAAAAGCCACGATCATATAAAATTGAATTAAAATTTTAGCTATAACAGAAGTTTATTCGTTTGATTAAGTTAAAGTTATTGTTTTAAAAACATCACGTGCTTCACAACGCAAAAGTGCAATTATGTACTGTTCAGACCATTAGCCATATTTCTAAAACAAGTGCTTACAACAGCATAGTCACTTTAATCGATATCTGATAAAACATTGAAATCGAATTTCAGTAAGTTCATAATATTGCACAAGCGGTTCACACAAGAGGCTCGCAATCTTTTCGCACAAGTGGCTCGCAATTTTGTTATGTCTCATGTTGTTTTATAGAGTTATACCACTTTCGCTATTTAGTTATCAATAAGCATAAAGCCAGAATAAGACATATCGACTTTAAAGATATAGCGATATATGGAAAACAATATGCTAAATTTAATTATTAGAAATTAATTAACACTGACGGTAAAGGAAAAAGCGTGAGGAAATGTACACAACTGAGAATTATCTGTAAAGTTCCTGAAGGTGTGTGAAGTCTATTAGGCCGCACTTGACCAGTGTGGTGGAATATATTCTATACCTCATTGTCCGTGTCCATTGAGACAGTAATGAGTTGATGATGATGCTGGCATTATTTTAGTCTAGGTAGCCAATGAGCTCGATAGTCTGCGGAAGAATATGCTTACTGCGGTTCCTATTATATTATTCTAAGTTATTGCATGTTTAACGCGGCACTTTAGATCAATTTAAAATACTCAGTGGACCAGCATGGCCACGCAAACTCGTGATAAATGAGAAATAATGTACGGGTTGCAGCGAATCCAGTTCAAGTATTTGCTTACACTTACTTTGCGAATTTATTCACTGAGCAAATTCTTTTATACTTAAATATATTATTCAAATAATAATCCGGTATGCACTTGGTAATGTGTGAATAGGCAATTTGGGAGCCATAAAACAACGGCCACTAAATAGGCAGAGAAAAAATATAAAGCATGCGACTTAGCTATGCTAGCTATATGCTCCTTTGACCGATTGACGCTAGTTGTGCGTTATCCCAGCAACACTACTGTGAATTTTGTAATAAATGTAAGTAATATTAATATTTGTTTATATTTTATAAACAATAGTTATTAAAGAGTATTTTGTAATAGCATGTAAATAGACTATTTATCAATAAGCTCTTGGCTAAATGCACAAAATAATACTTGATTTGGGTAGAAAAAGTTCTAAAATTAATTTTATTAAGGCTTTATTCAGTCAGCTTCTACTCTATATAAAAAATATCAAATTTGTTAGATAGGTACCTGTTTCCATTATAATTTCACATTCGGTATGTGAGATTTTCTTGTAAACGGTATAAACAATAAATGAGTTTTCCTTTTCGTTTTATGGATGCCAGTTTTATATGTATTTTCTAGTTTGTGTCAGTTTTGACAACTATCACCTGAAAATATAAATTTTACTAAGCGGACTTAACTAGAGCGCAAAATATGGTGGCATATGCCCAGCAGTGGATCTCAAAAGGTCATTAAATTGATGGAATATTGTATTTAATACAAGTATATATGACGAACTGCATGGCGCAGCAGTCGCCATACTGGTCTGACACGCAGAGAGTTCCGCCTGCGATTTTGTCAGACAAACGTATAAATAAAATTATATAAATATATATAATAAAAAAAAAATAATGAATTTAGATTTCTGTTCTGGGTCTG
>DWKL01001079.1:0-15669 GCA_018249415.1 Phareas burnsi | reverse complement strand
AAATAAAAAAGGAACCGAGGTGGATTAATGACGAATAAAGAGTCCCGTAGAATTAACAGCGAGACAACCAATTCAGTCCCCAGGAGTAGTAACGCATCTACGTACGACTTCAGATAGGACATTAGTCCTGTTTGAGATCCGATGTACATGTCCATGGGCTGTATATACCACTACATCAGGCGGCCTGCACGCTTGTTTGCAAAAAGAGAACGTAAAGCGCTATTTAAATGCTTGCATGGAATTCTCTTCGGAGTCAATACAGTTTTCAAGATAAGCCGTTCAATCAATCAATCATTTATTGCCGAACTGTTAACGATTTCGTCACTGATGCGATTGCATGCAAAGTGTATTAACGATCTGCCCGTACTGTACAGAATCTGACCGTATTGTACAGAAGGTCAAGTGTTAATCCATTTGACATTTTTTGTTATTTGGTGTTTATTATAGATGTGACGAGCGGCAGTGATCACTTGCAATTAAGTTGCACGCTTTGCTACTTGTAAGATAAGCTCATTCAATCAATCAGTAATTTATTACCGAACTGTTAACGATGTTGTCACTGATGCGATTGCATGCAAAGTGCATTCACGATCTGCCCGTACCGGATACGTTTAACAGAAGGTAAAATATTAATTCATTTGGCTCTTTTTTTACTTAGCGTTGATTGTTCGACGACCCGAGTTGCGCAACGGTAACCATACCGGTCTGATGCTCAGAGGGTTCCGGGTTCGTTTCCCGGCTAGGCAGAGAACTAAATGATAAATTTATATTTCGCTTCTAGATCAGGGTGTTTGTGTACTTGTTTTTGTATGTACCCATGCCACCGACGACACGGGGTATTCTATGAGCCTTTTTGATACATGCAAGATGCGGAATGAACTTCCTTCTGAGGTTTTACCGGAACGCTATGACGTGGGGCTCTTCAACAAAAGTCAAAAGGAGCTTTACTTCAAAGTCGGCGATCCATTGTGGACTCAGGTGTTCCAATTGTCCATAGGCGATGGTAACTGCTTTCCATCAGATGGTCCGTCTACGTTATCGCATGCTTAAGATATAAAAAAAGTCCGTTCGATTACAGATGTCTACGAGAGGCAGTGATCACTTGCGATCAAGTAGCAAGCTTGTATGCTGTTCAAAGTAAAATAAGATATATAAATGGATAACCACTTACTTGAGCCTTCTCGTGTTTATCGTGGAAGCGATCAGCGTCCAGCTGAGCGGTGTCGCGTTCCTTTTGCAGCCTGCCCGCTTGTCCCAAAGCCTTGTCAAGCTGTGACTGGATGGACTCGAAGTCGTACGCCTGTTTCTCACGGTCTACTTGCAGCTGGAACAAAATGGTTGGATTTTACATGGTTGTAATTAAAGTAGAGGCACCGAAAATTATGGTGATGGAATTATGATGAGCAATAATAGCCTAATGGTAAATTCCGGCCTCTCACACTGCGGTTCTGGGGTTCGAATCCCGCACGCACTTTTAATGTTTTGAAGTTATGGGTGCATTAAAAATTAATTATCACTCGGTTTTACAGTGAAGGCAAATATAGAGAGGGAACCCACACAGGAGGGTTTTTGTGAAGTTCTCGAAGGAGTGGAAGTTTACCAATCCGCACTTGGGTAGCGTAGTGGATTACGGCCTGATCCTACTCATTTTATAAGGAGATCCGTGTCTCATAGTGGGACAGTAATGGGCTGATGATGACGTCCTGGAAAGAATCCCTGCCGCCTTCATAATCCGCCGTGAAGCAATTCTTCTGTTTCGTTTGGAGAGGTGAGATTGTCTAATTCCAACAATTATACCGACGCGACCATGTTAGTTCTAATGAGATATGGTACAACCACATCTACGTATGACTTAAAAAAGGACTTCGGTCCTGTTTGACGTTGGACGTGGGTGACCAAGTAGCCTGCATGCTCGTTTGCTATTCTTACATAAAAAATGTGTGGATGGAGGACCGATGTTAAGACGCAGATGTGTAAAAAGCTATCGAAAACTGCAATCAAGCCATGCTTTAACTTTAAATGGTCACTCCTATCCTCAACCTAAGGGCACGGAAAAGAAAACTGTTCCGTACATTTGCGTTTAATTTCAACTTTTTATAACTTGTAAATATTTCAAATCTAAATAACTGTAGCTAAGTTCTTTATTTACTTGAAACTTTAACGTAAACACTTCATAAAAGATTATTTAATTTACGTTCTAAGTGGCGGGAGGGTACTCGGGGCACGTTTTAGCTTCGTAATGAGTTTTTCTAAAGTCGGTAAGTTAAAGTACCTAGTAAATAATAAGCGTCTCTTGTTCAAAATTGTATCTATCACGTTAATATCTTATACTATTTTTTTACTAAATTAACAGTAGAATTATTTTGAATTTTATTGAAATTTATCACGGTCACGAGCGTATAGGAAATCGAACCTAACACCCTCTGCTTACATGTACGATTAATAAATAACAATATCTATGCCAAAGTTGTGTATGTTACATTTTAATAATATTTCCGTTCTGATTGCAATGTAATCTGTGACGAAAGTGGCGCCACTAATTAATTTCCACACGTTTTTATGTATGAAAAGAGTAGCAAACGAGCGTACATGCCACCTGGTGTTAAGTCGTCACTGCTGCTCGTGGACACCTACGTCCAACCTCAAATAGGACTGAATCTACTCACGTTTCTGAGATCGTAGGTAAATGCGTTACTACTACTAAGGACTAAGTTGATCGCCTCCCTGTAACCACACTTCTGCATACTTCACGGAGGCTTCAGAGCGGTGGTGCCTCCCTGGATTAACTACAGTTCTACCACCTAAGATGTTATCTTCTACATTTCTGCCTGCGATTCTTTATTTAATTGAGTATTTATTCGACGGGGAGCAAAAGTATTCGTATACACGTATTTTATTAGTTCACTCCTGTAAGCATTGACATATCTAACGTCTATAATGTATGTTAGGTTAAATGTAATGGAAAAAGGAATGAACCATTGAATTGATAAATGAACGAATGATATAATGAATGAGTATTAATCACTCATTCATTATATGGACATTCATTATATGCGCAAATGAAGGAATTAATGAATGCATGCATGAATTGATGAATACATGCATGATTGATTGATTGATGAGACAATAATAAATGATTGATTGAAATGATTGATTGAATTAACGAATGAATGAAAGTAATGATGGAAAAGTATGAAATTTGGATCGACGAATATATTAATATGAAATAATGGATTAATCAATAAATAAAAGAAAGAATGAAAAACTATAAAAAAATGAGTAAATAAAAACGTGAATGGATGATTGAACGAATGAATAAATATAAAACTGAAACTTATTAACCACACTAACCTTCCTGTTCTCCACGGCAGCCTTATCAAGTTTCTCTTGAAGCTTGTCGATCTCTGAGTGCGCAGAGTCGAGGGAAGCTTGAAGCTTGTCTTGCTGCAGCTGGGCCTTGCCGAGAGTAGCCTGCGTCCTCTCCAGTTCCTCGCGAGCCTTGTCCAACTCCGCGATGGCCTTGTCACGTTCCGAGTGGAGACGGCTGATTGTAGACTGGACACTGAGTTGAACAAGATTTCTTAAGTATTTTTATAGGTGTGCCATGACAAATTGTCATAACGATTTGGGCTCCTACAGTCAAATCACAGAGTTTTCTACATATGATCTCATGTATGCAACAGCCCTTAAAAGTCCTTGCTTGATTATCTTTAAATGATAAGTAAGCTTGCGTTTGATCACAATCTCAACTAATAGTAAGTCAGATGCGGCCTAGGATGTAGTACGTTTGCCTAGAAGACGACTATTCGCTCGTTTAAAAAAAAAACAGGTTATAACTGTCAGGGAAAACAGACCTAGGTAGAGAACAGCGCTCTTTCGCAGCCTCAAAACCTACATACCTAGAAAGAGGAGTTTCGTTGGTCTTTGTCGATTGGTTGGTGGATGTGTATTGGTGAACCTAGTGTCTGAATTTAACACTGGATTTATTTCCTCAGTTGTTTCTTTGAAGATTAAAGAGTAGTGAACGGGCGTTACACCCGATGTTAATGGTCACTGCAGCCCATGGACACCCATGTCTAACCTCAAATAGGATTGAAGCCCTGAAGGTCATGTGAAGATGGGTCACTAATTCCGAGGACTAAGATGGTTGCCTCTCTAGTAAATATATCCGACAACCACACTTCTCGAACCAAAACAAATGGATTCCTTCAAGGTGGGTTATGTGGATGACGGTTGTACCTCCACGGTCGCACTATAGTTCTGCCACCTATCTTCTACGATGTCGTAGGAAGAGATGTGGGAGTAACAAAGCTATAACTTATTAATTAACTCATTAATGTCCCACTGCTGGGTATCTCCTCTTAGAATGAGAAAGGTTAGCCCATATTGGGATATGGTGTTGGTGAAGTGCCGATTGGTAGACTTCACATATACGAGAACTTTTTGAAGATGATTTTCTTTAACCTAACAGAGTACTCGTTAAATTCTAATACGCACATAATTTTGTAATATTAGAGGTGCATGCGAGATTCAAACTTCGTACATCCAGCATGAGAGGCCGGAAATTTAACCACTAGGCTATCACTATGATACAGGTGGCGACACTTAACATTATTTAACAAATAATTAAATTAACGCCATCAGGCTATCGGAGTGAGTAAAATTAGTTTTGATCTCAATCTCAAATTAATTGTTCAAGGTTACATAATTCATTTCCAATATCAAAGTTCAATTTCCAAGCAATCTAAACGAACTTTATATCAGATAGTAATTCCGAAATATTAACTTTATCTACGAAGTAATAAATACAACAAGCGGAAAGTCTGAAACTGTCTCCGGAATCGAAGCGGATAAGACTAAAATCCTTCCGATTTAAAGAGTTTAATGATTATAACTCTACCACACTTTGAATTTAACTTTAAACTTAGTCATCAAGTAATAAAAATAAGCTATTGCGGCGAATTAATTACTCTAAAACGTTTTGCATAATCGTTACGACAGCTTGGCTATAAAATGATCATTACTGTCCCACCACGCTGGGCCAGTGCGGATCGGTAAACTTCACACGCCTTCGAGAACCTCATGGTTTCCTCATGGTGTTTTCCTTAACCGTTAAAGCGATAATTAATTTCTAATACTTCGAAAAATCAGAGATGCGTGCTCGATCCGAACCTCGGTCACCCAGTGTGACAGGATGGAATCTTAACCACAAGGCTATTATTGTTTAACCTGCGCATGGTACACTGCTTAATAGTAAACGAATATTAAATTGGAAATAACTTTGTAATTTTCGCTTTAATCACGGAACCTGAGTTGGTCTTCTACGTTTTTTTTTTATCTTTGAAGAATAGCAAACGAGCGTGCATTCCACCTGATGTTAAGTGGTCCCTGCAACCTATGGACACCCACATCTAACCTCAAACAAAACTAAAATTTTATCTGAGGTCGTACGTAGATGCGTCTCTGCTCTTGAGGACAAAGATGGTCGCCTCGCTGTAAGTATACTTTTGTATTTACTTAATTGATTTGATATCACCGCCGCCCTTTTAATCCACCGTGAAACTATTCTTGTTTCGGTTGGAGAGATGTGATTCAATTAAAGTGAGGCGTCCATCTTAGTCTTCATGAGTAGTAACACATCTACGTACGACCTAAGATAGGGATATTTTTAGGTTAGGACTGATACATGGGCAGCACTGACCACTTAACATCAGGTAGCTAGCATGCTCGTTTGCTACTCTTCCCATATGAAAAAAAGATGTAAAAATGTTCACTGATTTTCTATTTTGGTTTCTGCATGAAATTAAAAAATGCTGAGTCCTACGGGTAGGGTGCGGAAGATACTAGCGGGTAGGGTCTCACCAGCAGTTTTGTTTAAAATAATTATAAATATTACAGAAGTACAGATAGCCTAGTGATACGTTGGAGGCGTGGTACTACAAATCCCAGGATAATAATTCGAAATTATTTGCGTTAAATTAACCTTTATCTATTTTACCTATTATTAAAACCTATTCATTACTTTATGTAGGAAAAGATCAAGAGAAAACCTACAAGCTTGCGAGTTTTCCATAAAGTTCTCAAAGGTGACTCTATCAATCCGCATTTGTATATTGTGGTACACCAGCATAACCAATTCAACTCATTCTGAAAGAGGACCGTATCCAGCACTGGGACTGTAATTGTTTGATTCCTTTCTTCGCATATAGCTCTCCCTGTGTTGTAGGTGCTATAGACACGTATACTAACACCCTGACCCAAAACAGATATATGAATTCTAAATTTAGATATCTACTTTACCAGGGTCGAACCGTCTGTCTGGCAGACTGGTATAGTGATGCCTGACATATATTGAATTAACTGTAAGAGTTTAAAATATACATATATATTAATACCCACCGGTCATATTCTTCCTTTAAGCTGTCTTGCTCAGTTTGTGCATTTTCGAGCTTAGCCTTGAGACGGTATACCTCTCCTTGGGACTTTTCCAGTTTATCTTGTAAAGCGCTGGCTTCTGATCTGGCTCTCTCAGCATCCGCTTGCGTTACTCTCAGTTCAGCCTGGGTCCTTCTCAGCTCTGCTGCGCTCTTGTCAGCCTTCTCTTGTACTCTGTCCAACTCTTGAGAGGTCGTAAGTGTGCTTCTACCGAATGTTGTCTGAGAGCGCTCTAATTCATGTTTGAGTCTTTCGTTTTCGAGTTCCAACCTTGCTAGGCGTTGCTTCGCAGCCTCCCAGTCTGCACCAGACCTGCCGACTTCACTAGCAGCTTTATCAAGTTCAGCTTTAGATTTACCAAGTTCGGACTGAGAGCTCTCCAATTTGGCTTCAAGCCTATCTTTCTCGGCTTGAGCTCTTTCGAGTCTAGCGCCAAGTTTCTCAACTTCGCTTTCAAGTGCATGGAGTTTCATTTTGTAATCGGCGATTTCTCTCTCGTGAAGTTCTCTTTCTTCATTCTTTTCGTGTTCGGCTCTGTCTCTTTGTTCTCGAAGTTGTTGGATTTGTTTTTCTTTGTCGCCAATAACTTCCTCGAGAGAAGACAACGCTCCTTCAGATGAGCAATGATGTGCTTGCATTGCATTGAGCCTAGCTCTGGCCATGTCTACTTGGTTATCTTTTTCCTTGAGCAGATCTTCAAGATTTTCGATCTGAAAATAACATTGCAGTTCATATCCGTCCGTTATGCAGATTTTACAGCAAGAGAAGACAAATAATACAAAAAAACACTACAAAGGAAGTAAAAAGCAAAAGAAAAAAAGCCAAAAACTTACCGCAAATAAAGACTAGCACTAAATAATAAAATGAACAACCACTACGTAAAATAAAATAAATAAAATGAAATTCACTAGCACAATAACGCAACAATGGATACACATAACGAAGGCAACGAGCTCCCGCGCCATTTCTACGAACGAGGAGAGAAAAATAATAATCACTGTTCACTGAATATGAAAATATTTCTTATATTATTCGTGTGCTTAAATAAAATTTTGTCGCGGGACCCACACTGGCGTCCTTAAGATAAAATGTTGTTATCCAAGATCAAGCTGATTTCGACGTTTTGAGGTTTATCGTAATCGGTTAAAAGTTTACCATCTAAAAGTGCTTTATTCGATCTATTTTTGATACCTCAAGCTCTTGCGTATGACGTCTAATTATTGTGTAGCATACCTCAAGCTCTTGCATATGACGTCTAATTATTGCGTAGCATACATAACTCTTGCATATGACGTCTAATAATTGTGTAGTATACCTCAAGCTCTTGCATATGACATCTAATTATTGTGTAGCATACCTAAAGCTCTTTCTTATGACGTCTAATTATTGCGTAGCATACATATGACGTCTAATTATTGAGTAGCATACATTTTTAAACTACCCTCTTGTTTGGCTATAATTCGAAAAGTAGTTTTGGTTTAACGGCATTGAAGCTAAAGTAAAGGTCAACAGTACAAAAATTCTCACTTGACATTTTAACCAACACTTCTTGTACAAATTCGAATTTCGTGTTATTTCGTGTATACCGTGGATATTTCTGCATTGGTGACTGCGATTATTATCACCTATTATACTATTTGTTTTATAAACAGAAAGTCGTATTATTTCTTTTTTATATATGAAAATAATGTTTATGGAGAAGAGGGTATAATGTTGCTATTGGACTCAGTAAATCATGCATAACTTTGCATACCCATTTGAAAATATTCTTTTTTGTTTATTTCATGATGATAGTTTTAGATACCACCGCTACCAAAGCCCATTGAAATAGCTTGGTGGAGTATGTTTTAGACCTCACCTAGTTGAAACCGTGCCCAGCCGGGGGACATAAAAAGGGTTGCAGTCTCACACAAGTTCGACGTTATAATATTTGTCAATTGATTCAGTAATAATGTACGAACCTACTCTTATTTATTTTCGAACTTCAGTTAGGTAATTTATTCTCCATTTTTCTAATTAAAAACAAAATTCTACGCGTTTCCTGTCGTGAGGATCTTTAAGGTTAGTTTTGAATTAGAAATGACTTTTATAACATTATAAATAAAATAATAATAATGATACTGTATCAAATAAAATAAACTGTACAGATCCGATAGCTGCTTGGATTACAACACACAACCTCCCTCCCTCGCCTCCCCAATAATACTGTTCCCTGGTTAAAAATTCAATTTTAATAGCATTACATATAATATTTATTGTTTGTAATTAATTTTTCACTGGTAATTGTATTTTTTATATGTTTGAAGAAGAATATCGGTCTTAAAATTTACAAATAAATCCAAATTAAACTCGGCTCGAAGAGTCGAGCTGAAATTTAATAGTTTTGAAAATAAATTTTGAAATGAATTTATATTATTTTTCGTGTTTTTCTTTTCCCCGCTAAATTTTTACCAGTACCGAGGGTTGACTGGTAGAGATTATCACAAGGCATTAAGTCCGCCCATTGTAACATGTAACAATAATGGGCAAACAAATAAATATATTTTCTAACTACCAAAAGAGAGATCATCAATTCGTCTCTATATTTAATGATATATTATCTATACTCTGAGCTTGAGCTTGAGTTAAGTAAGGTTTTCTTATGTTTGAAGGCTAGGCTTCCTGATGTTAAATGGTCACTACAGCCCATGGTCGCATCGCTATAAGTGTATCAGACAACCACAACTCTCCAAACGAAAAAAAAAATACTTCACGGCGGATTATACGAGCGGTGGTGATGCTCCCGCGGATAGCCTATAGTTCTAACACCTATCAAAGACTTGAAGACTAAATTGTCCTACTTATGGAACTTGATTCGTCACCCTACCAGACTCAGTGGCTCCATTGAAGTGAATGCACAATATCATAACTCGTTGGATGTGTAATTTATTGAAGCGTCTCACAGACCAGAAAACTCAGATGTTTATAGGAATACAAGTTAGTCCTTGATTTGATTTCATATTTAGTTTTATTAATGTAAATGAACTCGACTGTAATTTATTAAATTTATATTTTAGTAAATAATAGTATATAATAGTATACCCTTTAATCATGACATTATTACACAAAATAAAAAAAAGGGTTTTTTTTGTCTTAACGGACTTAAAATGGCCAGCTCGAAACTCGTTCAGTCAATCTGACATTTTAAAATTCTTTGGCGATAATCCCTACTCTGCGCGACTGTTTGACGACAGTTGAGGGTAAACATTAAATTTCAAGATTTTATTTCCTTTAATTTAATACATTTGTAATATGTATAATATATAAATTATAGTTTTCTGCACTTTTTCTCCATATAAACTTTCATTATCCCAAATCTCACAACCCTACGTGCGCACACTGTGCTTAAAAAGGATGTACCTGATTATTTATATTTTATTATTACTTGAAGAGAGAACTTTATAAAGTTTTCTCTCGAGGTATTAATGTAAAACGAGGTTAATTTGCATTTCTCAATTGTGTGTAAACGGATTCGACATCGTTTGCAACGATTGTACGTACAATATATGTATTTTAAGTTATTTTGGTCAATTAAAATCTTTAAATCTTTATTATATTGGTTAAAACTTTGTACCCTACCACTTATTTATATTCACACGAAGCAAACAATATACATTTTCTATTAAAATAAATTAAATAGATAAATACATTAAATAATAACATAACTATATCTTTCATAAACAAATGAATATACAAAACGAATAATAACAGAATAAATATAAAACAGCATCTACTTTAAAATTAATTCATAATGAATACTACAAATATAATTAATTTAAGAACACTAAAAATGTTAGCATCTTAATAAAATTTATTTTTACACATCCATTCGGGTCACTTCACATATATATAAATATCATAGATGCGTGTGATTCACGTTTTAGTAAAAAAGGAATGAGATCATAGTGAAATAAATTAATAAATAAATTAATATCACATTCTGCACTCATAGCCTCATATTAGGCTTCTCGTGGGCGCCATGGGCACATGGACACACGCAGAAGACATACTCAAACCCTCAAGTATATTTATGTTAAGCTTTAAGATAATTATCGGAAAGGCGGAGGCTCCTAATATAGGCACTGCGTGCTTTAAAAGAGTTTATAGCCACTTACTAATGTAACACAAAACTTTGTAAAGCATATAAAAATTATTACTATTGTTATTAAACACTCGGCCAGGATTCGAACCCAAATCGAACCCTACGTGTTAGACCGGTGCGGTGTATGCTTATTGCTGCACCACAGGGTTGTCAACTTGATTAGAAAATTTAATTTATCGATTTAAAGGATGGAGCATTTGGACCCTTGTTATATTGTTATATATGTATTTGTATCTTATTGTATTTTACATATGTATTTAATTATCTACTAATCAGATATCAACATTCTCCATCAATTAACCGGGTTGGTCCTATATAAATAAACCCTAGATTTCTCCTTCTACCCCTATCTAGATCTCTCTGTACTAGCAAACCATAGCAGCAGTAACTACAGACAAAGGAGACAAATAACATTATTCACTAGTTAAGCCATTTTTTTCTCCTACTAACAATTTACAACATACCTGCTAATAATCGCTATACCAATGATAATTGCCGACCCGAAGGCGATAAAATGGCATCTACCAGTCTACTTTTGGTTTCTTTTCACCATAAGAAATAAAGATCGGCAACCCGTAGGTAATATAATGGCTTTTGCCAATCGACTCTGGGTTTCTCTCTACCATAACAAATAATTTTTGATAAGCCGAAGGCAGAATGACATTTGCCTCAACTCTGGGTTATACGAACAAATATTGGCGGTCCGAAGGTATAACATCTCTACTAAAATAAACATTATCTTACTATGTACAATATCTCCACTAAAATAATTACTACCTTACTATGTACCAACAAGTCTACTGGTTTACACCAGATCTACCTTTAGTACCAATTTGCAATTTAACTTTTCTCACTATTCCTTGCTAATATAATAAATCTTACCTTTCAGTATATACTTGTCTAAATACCGCATCTTAAAGCTTAAAGCGACCAGCAAGCACACGACAGCATTTTATATTGATTATTAGCATCTTTTCATAATCAAATTTAAGTATACATTTGTATCACACATCTATCTACCATGTTTTGTAATCTTTTCCAGTCAGAGGTCTGCTGTATTTTTTTAAAAAATAGCAGTACCTTTGTATCATTTTCATTATTGTATTCATTTATATGTGTGCGTGCATAAATTATTAAATAAATAAACTGATTAACATATAATACATTGTTAGATTTTTTTGTAATACGTTTTATAATGTGATGTGTGACAACGACAAACCGTCTGACAACCGTCAAATAAGAACGTGTGGTCTAAAATGGCTCTAGCTCCACTTGCTCAATTAATTTAAGTTCTTATTTGTAAATAACTAATTTATGGAAAAATCTGTGCTATAGACTTCCTTTCGCCGTTACGTTTTCGAACGGGACTTGCGAAGCGAAGGTAGTTGACGTTCAAACATAATACTGTAAATCTACTTTGAATAAAATGTTTTTTTTTCATTCAATTTAATTTTGGCGGCAATTTGTTTGTAAGTCATTTCACTCACAATATTTCTAGTCAAGTATATAATCAAAGGTAACAAAATAGGATTCTCTACAATCAACCTTGGAGTTTCCCTATGAAATCGCAATATCTACTTAAGTAATATAACCAAACTTTGACTAAACCACTCGATCAATTTTACCTTCCGCTGCAACACGTTAATCTTCCGATCCTTGATCTCTGAGTGGTCTCTCAGCTCGGCCAGCTCGTGAGCCGCGGCTAGAGCCGCGGCAGTCTTCTTTTCCACCAGCCTACTCTTCTCTTCCAGACGAGCTTTGAGCTCTTCCACCTGTGGCCACAACTTAAGTCATTTTACTATAGGTACTACGATTTCGTTCTCACTTCACGACCAAACCGCACCTTTAAAATCAAAGTAACAAAATTAATAAAATCCACACAGTTATTATTCACACAATAATTCATAAAACGAACAAGATCAGTGTGTATTTAAAAACAATACTCCTTATCAGCAGCAGCATACAATATAAAATAATCACGTTCTTCTGGATTTCTCTGGTTTTATCAAGACCTGGGCAAAATGTGATCGTTTTCTGAAATAGACTAATTTTGTTAAAACTTTAAACCAAGACTTTGATTGTAAAGGTGCGACTCGTCATATATCTGCAATAACTAAGAGAAATAAAGCATTCTATCGCACTACTGTACTTTGAAAGATATTAATAGTCAGTGAACAAATTTAATGATCGTTAACAGACTGAGCAACATGATGCATTAAGTTTCTTCTTAAGGATCACGATGAAAGATCGATCACGAGAAAAGACTTATCCAATAAACTTTTATTAGATAAGACCTTGCTTATCATTGCATTAATAATCCCAACGCCTATTGGGATTGTTAATACAATCCATCTGATATTATGGGTCACTGCTCATGAGCATCTGTAACCAACTCCAAATAAAACAAGTCCTGTAACAGATCATCGATCCATGGCTACCCTTGAAATATATAACCTCGTAAGTAAATCTGCTTTTACACACTCTTGAAAAGATAACACTGTAAGCGCCGTCACTACTGTTACAGTGTAAAGATATTGTAGCAACGCATCACCAAAACAGTGTTACCTATTTTAAGTATTTCAAAGGATGCATTAATCCCGGCTTTTGCATATCGAAATCTACATAGTTAAGCAATGTAGCGCATGTTCGCCATTGGATGGGTTACCGTTAGTGGTTAAGGTTCGTGCTAGCTTTTGTCCTTTAGAACTCAAGGTCTCGGTCCCGATTGTTATCACTGGATAGTAATCGATAAATCTCGGCGAAGACCTTATGAGCGATATGATAACATCGGACACCGGTTGACTTGTAACGTGTCTAACCGGTGTCTCGCTTTATCAATTGTCGTTGTTTGATCCATCCCTCCCTCAGTTTTGGGGCTCTCCCCAGAGCTCTCTAGCTCAGCGGACATAATAATGATTCCAGTTGGTGTACTGTTGTACTATACCTCTCAAAAACAAACAAAACGTTGCTTTTTTAGGCACCATATCTATCCAAAAAGATCCTCGGTGACGGATTCTACATGTTTTATGGTGGATGCAGATGTACATATGTGTTCAAAATCTCAACCATGTTTCCATTTTAATTTTATGATCTTTCAGAAAAAAGATATAAAACGCAGCAGGAAAATATGCAGTGCGAACGCCTCTCATCATTCACACGTTACATATTCCCCGAAAAAGAATCCTTTCCACATAAACGCGACACGAATGAGCGTTAAATGGAATGGACTTTTTATACAAAGATTGGCGTTATTAACGTTTTTTACACACATCCTCGTATATTAACATGGTTTCTGTAAAACTGCTGTTGGGCACCAGTGAATGAAACTGGCCACTATAAAAAGGAAATTACAAAAAAAGAATATTTTTTTATAAATTAAATTTGGAAAGAAATACTTTTGTTTTATTTGTCCACGCCAAAAGATTAGTAAGAAAGTTTTTGAATTCGATGAAAAAGAACATAATATTTTAAATTACCTTGTTCCGTTTACTTATGTAGAAAAATATATCTACCGTTTAATTAACTTAACATTCTTTAGACGCTTAGAGCGTATTAAAGGTACTTTAGATATTAAATTAAGTAGCCATAACTTTAGCTTTGTACTATCCGTATATTATAAATTCTGATTCTCTTGAAAAATATGACTTTTGATCAAGTTCTTTTTCATCGAATACATAGATTCTCTTAATTTTGATAAAGATAAATCGTTTGTGGCATGGGAGTAGTTTTTGTACGGATACTTATCTTATCATTGAATAATTATCGAAAACTAAATTTTAGGCGTCAATATAAAACCTTTACCATTTAGATAAGGTCTAAAAATATAATTGATGTCAAAAATATATTCTCAACTACATACTATAGAAATATTTGGCACATTATCCACACTCTAAGGTGTCGTTTATGGTAAACACCATTTTTAAAGCGTCCGCATAAACACACTAATGTGTTCTTCTTTAATAAATTGAAGAATTGAAAACACCTTAATTAATCTAAAAATTGGATTTAAAATGCTTACATCTGTCTGCAGCATACTATAATGTTCTTCTTTAGCACAGAGCGACTCCTTGAGAACAGCTATGTGGCGTTGATAGTCTTGATGCTGCTCCTCCAGGGCTTTCATTTTCGCAGCCATCGCCAGGATCTCCTGGTCTCGTCTCTGGATCTCCAGACGAAACTCATCCAGCTGCTCAAGCCCACCCGAAAGTCGGTATAGAATTAAATAAATCCAAAATATTTGATTAGTAGGACTAGGGTATCGAAGTTCAGAAAAGATAATCAAAATCTATCTACTAAGGCAAATAGTGATGGCGGAAATGATATCGATGTTAAAATTGTTAATCTACTTATAAATACTGTTATATCGATCACCAGAGAGAAAGATCGAGCTGATGTTAGTATCGATGAGAAAGCGAATCAAGCTCCTTTAGTTATAACTAGTTGTTAGGGAAATGTTTCCAGCACCTAATTAACACTTTACAATAAACACCGTGCCATGGAAGACATTTCGACATATCTCATACTCTTTAACTACATGCATATTTTCAATAATTTTAATCAATTTTACAAATATCAAAAATCGCACCCAATCATCAAAATTCAAATGGACAAAATTCGACACATAACGCTGGAAAACTTTCTATTTTAAAACTATCTCTAGCAGATACGGAACTCAAAAGCTTACTCATGAACGTCTGTAGAAAGTTTTCCAGACTCCAGTATGAAAGAACATCAAAGTATTTGAAGATGACATCCGAATGCACGGGCGCCTACATTGTGATACATTTATCTACCGATACTGTGAGAGAGACTGATGACACATGACTCTACATGAAGAGGTCGGGTCGTGAGACTATTCTAGTTGATGACATGTGACGCGGGACCAAAGCTATACTGGACGATGAGTTGCGATCAACACCGAAAGCGATACATGATCAAAACATATTTAAAGGATTTTCACAGAAAACGCACTCGAAGAATCATTTCGATGCAAACGACCTCAACAGTCTTTATTTATAACAGTCTATCTCTATATCGTCAATCAACTGGTAAGCCACTGCGAGGTTTTAATTTCGGTAACCCGTATCGAAACA
>DWKL01001078.1:0-15674 GCA_018249415.1 Phareas burnsi | reverse complement strand
TCATAATCCGCCGTGAAACAGTTTTTGTGTTTTGGTTGGAAAGATGCCGTTTTCAGGCACACTTACAGCTAAGCGACTATCTTAGTCCTCAGGAGTAGTGACGCATCAACGCATGACCTCAGTACTACAATCCTGTTTGAGGTTAGATGTGTGTATCTTTGGTCTGCAGTGACCACTTTACAACAAGGAGCCCGCACGCTCGTTAGCTACTCTTCTCAAATAAAAAATATATAATCTCTACAACTTGTGTTATTTTCTTTTAAGGAGAGTAAGTATAGTATTCTCAGCTCTATAAGGTTCCTATATTACATATAAATCTCTCTCTATTTTACTGTATACATCTCGATGTATAATGTCGGTACCGTAGTTCGAGCACGCTCGTGCGCAATGATTCTATTAGAAACAGCTTAGGGAAATTATAGCAATTCATATTTCATGTGATACCATTTTTTGTCATAATAAAACGTAATGCATTTTAAATTATACATTCGCTGAATCTAATTGAAGTAATGATAAATGCGAGTCATTTGTTTCCACTTCGAAGACGCCATCACCTCACTTATGCCCGAATTTATAAAGTAGTTACTTGTTGCTTTGTACTTTCTTAATAGTCATCACTGTCACTTGATGAAGTCGTCATTGATTTAATTCGATTGATTGCTTGGATGGGGATTCCATTTTATAACAGAGGTAACTGTAAGCAATTGCTGAACTATAAAATAGAAATGGTTACTTAAGTAGTGATCTGTACTTAAGTATTCACTTTTACTTCTTTATAAATACGAGATTGCTTGGGTGGGGACTCTATTTTTTGACAACACTAAATTCAAGCAATTATTGAACTATAAAATAAAAATGGTTACTTAAGTAGTAATTGTTACTTAAGTAATCACTTACTTCTTTATAAATAGGAGCATTAGACTACCTTATAATAAATTAACAGTGTTAAACGCTGTTGTGTTTTGATTCAAGGATGTGGTAAGGGAGGTTTGAATGAAACGTTGGAACTTAGTCCTCGTGGATGGCAACGACTCTGTGGACTTTTTTTCTTTCAAGAGTAGCAAACAAGCGTACATGATGTTAATTGAGGTCCTGATTACCTGAGTTAACCTGATGTTAAGTGATTGCTGCAGTCCATGCACATCCACATCTAACCTCAAATAGGGCTTAAGTTCTATTTGAAGTCGTACATAGTTGCGTTTCTACTCCTGAGTATTAAGATGGTTACCTGTGTTGTTGTTATAATAAACTTAAAGGTGTGTGAAGTCTACTAATTCTCATATGGTCAGCGTGGTTGACTATGGCCTTACCCTTTTCACTCTGAAGAGGGGATCCGTATGCAGCAGTGGGACTCTGATGGATTGATGATTAAGAATTACATAAAGCTAATTCGACAACCTTGCCTTCAAAACATTTGAAGCGACCGTTAAATATCCGATAATCATACCTACATACTTACAAATGCGTTGAATTAATAACGTCACCCTTTTTAAAATAATAAGGACGGGGAAAATAAATAAAATTGTAAGGGATTCATTATGTTTTAAGCATGCAAATTAGCGGTGTTGCGTTTTCGGATATATTTTCCGTTCTCAATTTAAATAATAAAGTAATGCAAAGTCACGTTTCCTTTACCAAACAATATTTGACCTCGACCATAAAGAAGTTCGTTTTACCATAAACATTTTCGGCCTTTTTAATTTCCTAGAAATAGTTCGCGCCAGTGATACTTAATTATAACGTTATACGTTTGAATGTTGAAGACGACCCGCGTGGCACAGCGGTTTCCATACCGTTCCCGACCTGAATTTAGATTTATTTTGTGGATCTGGATGTTTGTGTACTCGTCTTGTATATGTTAATGGCATCCAGGACCTAAGCAATCCCGGTGTAGAGCTATGAATATAGAAAGCGTTTATTATTATTAAGGAAGCTCTATTGGCTCTACATTCTTAGTTCTCACACAATAGAGCTTAGACTTTTAATTAAAAATATGATTATGAATGCAACTTCCGCGAAACCATATCGAGATAAAAGAATCCGTGCTTGATTGAAATTCTCTCATTTTTAAACACTTCTGCAAATGTTTTCATCTATAGTGTTACGTGAATTTGTATGTGGATTATTGACGTATAACTAAAGAGCAACTTAGTACTTATAACGTAGTCAGCTTTATGCAGGCTTTAAAATGTGAACAACAGAACAACACAATTATTTACAAATTTCATTTTAATCTCACATGCGTCATTTTAGTGCGTAAACTATGCCAAGAGTGATTGTGAAGCGAACTAATGATTCATATATTTATGTAGCTTACTGTTTCAGTATTGCTTCGGTCTGCACGGTCCTTATACATTTCTGGAATATAAACTTGACTGTGTTTTATCCTGTTTATTATAATTAAATTTTCCTGTTACATACGAAAAAAATTTTTTTTATTTTGATAGCCAATCTCGAGCGTAGACGTTTAGACTTAGAAAAAGGCAATTATTCTAAAATTTCAGACAAACACTTCGATTATTTTATTTGTATATGCAATTTACTCTTCAATTTCAAGATCCGAACGGCCGCAAGGGAAGCCAGTTTGAAATAAAACATCATCACCGGGCGAAGCTGTTAAAATGGATATAAAAGGCTCACTTATACTAATTTTTACGAGCGCACTTAACGAACACGCGAGCCGAGCTCCAGGCTATAACATTTAAGCTTTAAAAAACTTACGACATAGATCTGTCACTATCACTCTGAACGCGTACGTGAACATTCATGCAGATAATAAGAACGTTCCGAGTCGGACGATAGCAAAGGTCGATTTATTGCGACATATCCTATTATTTGGATACCATTTAAACATAGTCATACTCAAATGCTTCACGCTTCAAGCTGAGTGGCCGGGGTTCGAAACCCGCACGCATCTCTAATTTTTGGAAGTTATGTGCGTATTAGAGATTACTTATCACTTGCTTTAACGGTGAAGGAAAACATCGTGTGGAAACCTACACATCTGAGAGTTCTTTGAAAACTTCTCGAAGATGTGTGAAGTCTACCAATCCACACTTGGCCAGCGTGGTGGACTATGGCCTAACCATTCTCATTCTGAGAAGAGACCTGTGCCCCGCAGTGGGACATCAATGGGTCGATGATGATGATGATATTTCAACAAAAAGTTAAAAAAAAGGGCAAATATAACATTTTCGTCACGATTGTCTCGTCTCGTCTTTATCTATAATATCTCGTTTATCATGGTGTAGTTTCATGTAATGGGAAATGGGAAGGATATAACATCATTTTTCAATAAAGGTTTTATATTGCTTAACGCACTAAAAAGCCATAAAGAAACTTAAAATAAGCCACAAAATTTATAATGATAGGATATAATTGCGCTTAATTAACTGCACTTTCATCTATTTCAATATAATATTTATTTCCCGGAAATTGGCGCCTCACATTATTCATTGCCAGTTTATCAGCAAGACGTTATTACTTCTTGTGACATTATATAAACGTTTCCGTGCTCACTGTTGTCATAATAATGATTGAAATTATTTGAATAACCTCTCAATCATCTGTTTGTGTACTATGTGCATCGTAATTATTTTTACGGTCATTTGTTTGCTCCTACTTTTCCGCTTATGTTTCTATTTGGTTCTGTTTCTTCATGTTCACTTATTTAATAGTTATGACATTTTCTTTTTTAAGCACAAAGTAGTTCATTATAGATCAGTATTAAAGCATTGATAGCCTAGGTGTTAAGATTCGGCCTCTTACATTCGGGGTCTGGGTTTGAATCTGATGTGCACCTCTGATTTTTCGAAGATATGTGCTTTAACGGTGAAGGAAAACAGCTTGAGGAATCCTGCATATCTGTAGAGTTCTCGAAGATGTGCGAAGTCTACCAATCCTCACTTGGCCAGCGTGGCCAACCATGGCCTGATACTTTTCGTTCTGAGAGGAGACCCGTACCCTGCAGCGGGATTTTAACGGGTTGACGATGACGATGATGTTATCTGTTTCCGCCGGTAACATTATGAACAGGTTGCAAAAAGTTCACAGTACTCAATCTCAATCTACACTTCTCTTAATACAAAGCTCACTTGTTTTGATGGTTTTCTGAACGTGAAATAGCGATTTTGTAAGACTGTTTTTGCTCCTCGCTTGTTCTGTCAAATTGATATATCATTTCGTTATTACGAAATAGTCTACCCACGCCATCATTTTACGCCGGACGCCTTGTTTCACATTATGAGAAGTAAGTAACTTACTTAATTCTACTTAGGCGTCTAGATGACTTCCTTATTTACGTAAATACGTTTTATGTCATAATAGTTTTAATGGATCACTTTAGCCCTTTCTATTTTTATTTGAAACATTGATTACATTACTGGTCGTATCTTTCGAGTCTTTCATAGTTTTTTATTTCTTCGATAAATTACTCGGACGAACTATAATTCTCTGTGCTATAATATATTTACTAAATTACTTCACTTATTCAATATTAAGACGCTGGCAGGCTCCAAATATATGTGCAGTATTATTCTAGACTCCAAATATATTTACAGTATTAGTATATATTCAAGACAGTTTTGTTATGTTAAAGAAAATTATTCATAATCGAAATAAAAATCGAAACTCCTGACAGTAAATTCTGCATAGAAGGAACTCTATATAAAATCCACGTTAGAGTCAGCCTTATTGGAATTGGCTAAAACTGCGGCCTTGTTTTTGATTGCTTGCGTTCCATTTAAATCGATAAAATCATTCATACGTCTGTTTTGTTTAAAGCTCCATCCAAATATAAAACCCGATCTGCGATTAATCATTCATTGCTCTTTTTATGATTATTTACAGAATGCTGATCATGCATGTAGGTGTGGTACGTGGTACCGGCGAACGACTTAGAACCTTATTACGGTAGTTTGATTACGCGATAAACTATAAGTAACTATGGAATAAGGTGGATAACATTTAAATGGATGACGTTGTGGCTTTTAGTGAACCGAAACCTCATAAATGTATAACAATCAGTTTCTTATGTTATAGTTGTCTTCATTCTAATGCATAATGTTTCTATTTGGTTGCGATCTGGCTCATTTATTTTATTTATAAGTTATTATTGATTGTATTGTAATAGAATTTAAAGTTTTAATTTGCTGCATTTTGGATTTATTTAATTTATAAGTATTTATTGATTATATTATAATGGAAGTTTTAGTTTTCATGTGATGTTTACGTTACTTTAATTTTATCATATCTTTCAGTGAAATAAGTGTTTTTTTTATTTCATTTTTAAAATTAAAAATCTATTTCATATATCGATTAACGCCAATAAATGAATAACAGGGCCGCACTGAAGATCGTCAATGGTTCGAACGGCTTGAGCCGAGTCCGGCCCATTTCATGGATCCTACATAATACTTTACGTTTGTTTTGATGTTGTTGTCCTATATTCTTGAAGATAAATAAATTATGTTTGAAATAATGTCGTATTTTTGTAGCACTGCCATTTGATTTACAAGCAATAGTAAACTTTCTCTCCCGTGAACTCAATTAACTTTTGTTTACAACGAGGTTGATTTATTGCTCGTTTAGTGTCTGTTTTTGTTGATATTACACAACTTTTAAATTTTATACATTTTACAACTTTTTGTATATTACGGGCACGGTCAGCTATGTGTGTAGTTTGAACCGCACTTCACGGCGTGTCGATATTTTTACGAGACAAGTGCGTTCATGTGTCCGGGCCAGGATCGCCCGATACAGATAAAAAATACCTGCAACGCGTATATAAAAAGATTATGCAAAAACGTAATTTTTCTGAAATATGTATCGACGTTTTATTGAAAAATTATAAATGTATTTTTCATAATCCAAATTACACAATTCATTGTACCCTGTATTGGTACATTTGGACTTTTATCTTCAATAACCCTAACCATTTTAAGCATAACTTCAGTAGGACATAAACTTAGATTACATGGACTGTGAAATAATGAAGATAGCTTACTGATATATCTAATGGGGGCCATACACGTTAGGGTCTGTTATGCATGCACGGCTAAAACCACCATGCAAACCCTAACGTGTATGGCCTCCATTAGAAATAATAAATTACAAAACGAGCAATTAAAATTATATTATTTCCAATCCAAACCAATATAAAAAATCAAATCAATGTGCATATGCATATCATAACTAATAAGAATCCCAACCTAATCTCTTATTCTTAAGATATTGTCTAATTTAGATGTCATCAAATATGTTATTTTATTGGTTATGTCCAGTTTATTGAACATAGTCTACGTTATTACTCATAATTGCAATTTATCGCCGTAAAGCTGCTGTTCTTAATATTGTTTTCGTTACAAAATCTATCTATGTAAGTAGTTCTTGTGTAACGAAAGCATTTGTTCTAGCTTCATCATGCTCTTGAACGATAGTAATTCGCAATTAATATCTTATCAAAGATAATTCGAATACCAACGGGAACTTCAAAAAGCTGCTCTGGAGATCAGTGATCACAATTTATCTGATACCATGCCTTTCGTTCTGCTAAAAACTGTAGCTATCGAAGCAATGTAATCATAGATTGTAAATAATGCTTTGTAATGATTATTAATTATTGTAACAATAACGTCAATTAGTTAGTACCTCACTAAACTTAGCGCATTGTATATATGCGTAGTAATTTAGGGTCATTATTTATTAATAGCACTGGTTAGTGGTTATGCTTCCAGCCTCTCAAGCTGAGTGTCCGGATTCCAACCTCGCACGTACCTCTAATTTTTCCAAGTTATATGCGTATTAGAAATTAATTATCACTTGCTTTAACGGTGAAGGAAAACATGGTGAGGAAAGCTACACATCTGAGAGTTTTGTGCAAAGTTCTCGAAGGTGTGTGACGTTTACCAACCCGCACTTGGCCAGCGTGATGGATTATGGCCTAACCCTTCTCATGCTGAGAAGAGACCCGTGCTCAACAAGGACGATGGTCGATGCAAGCAAAAGATATGTGATGGTCGATGATGATGATTTATTAGTACCAAGCAACTACCGGGGCTTTTCTTTATAATATCCTTAGTAGAATTGAATTTAACAAAACGTACGAAATGTAACACTGCAAATATAGCTTTACATAAATTACCATATTCGCTTTTTTCACTTAAGACTCGCATGTGTCATGATAATATAATGTATATTAGTATTTTCCTTGTATTAAGCTCCGTTTGCTATTCGTCATTCGCAGTTACCTATGCTTCTCGTTCAGACATCTGTTGCTTTATAGTGGACAATATTTGGCGTCTATTCTGTAAATAATCTTCTGTCAATCTCTTTTCTCTTTCAATTATAGGAGCGCTGAGAATATGGACGTTGGGAAGCTAACGCGGACAACAATTAAGACGAAGTGTGTACAATAGGATGGTGAAGTAGATTTTAGACTCGAGTAGTGCGTTTGAGGCCGTTGGCCGAATGAAGTCGAAAGTAGCGAAAATGAAATATTTGCCCACGGGTGGGCAAAAGGAAACTTATTCTTTGTTCTCCGCAAGAAGAAGACATATGAAGAAGCTTATGTACGTATAAATTTGTTTTTTTTTATTCGCAAGCAAAAGATATTGTTACTCCGAAGACGACGTCGCGAGACAAATGATTGAATGTACTAGAAGTGACAAACGGAATTATTGACCGCCTAATATAAAGCGGCCATAAAATAGTGGAATCCTTTAGGCTTCAGTGTGTTCTTTCACAAACCCTTCGAATATATCGACAAATAAGTTTCTATAATGCCCAAATAAACTTTTCAGCTGATAAGCTGATACCAAAAGTAACTACCCGTTTTAATTCTTTTATCTTTACGTTCCTTCAATTTACTTGAAAACATTTGAACAGATTTTGGACAAGATTGGCATTACATCGCCCGAATTTAATTTAATCCTGCGTTTTTTATATTAGCAGAGTAGCAAACGAGCCTACAGGCCGCTTGGCATTATGTGGTCACTACAGCTCATGAACACCCACATGTAATCGCTAATAGGACTGAAGTCCTAACCGAAGTCAAATGTAGATGCGTTACTAGTCCTGTGGTCCAAGATGTCGCCTCGCTTTAAGGGTACCCGGCAACTGCACCTCCCCGCCCGAAACGCCAAAATTGTTTCACGGCGAGGGTGATAACTTCCCGAACGAAATATAGTTCTACCTACCACGTGTGACTGAAACACTAAAAATAATCCACAGAGATGTACGCAAAATCATGTGCATTGTATAGAATAGCATTTCGATATTATTATTAAGTACCATCTCAAATACTTTTATTATCGGCTGTCGTAACGTAATTTCCTGTACCGTACGGTAGCAATTGTTATAACATACGTAATTTATTTACCGAACAGTGGTTTTCCGCTCTCAATTTTTATAAACAAATGTTTATTTGAACTGGAATAATTGTTCTGTAAATCCTTTTATCATTTTATTCATACATAGACTGTAATTATATTTAATAATCCCATATTTTATTTGTCTGACTATACAACTACTTTGTGCTTCTACAACATAGATTATTAATAACAATTGATATTAATTATTTATACCCTTTTGTACTCGCAATATTTGATTCGATTCCCAATATTCGTATACAAGTACTGTTCATATAACTATTATTTCTTTAAAATGATAATAGATGGTGCTGTATTATATTCAAATTTTATTCTATTGAAAAAATAGGTACAGTACTTTTAATAAAAGTTTGAAACCTACGTATACGTTTAAAGTTCAATCCATTAGATGGTATTGGATGATACGAGATTAGTTTCACAATAGTACTATAGCAACAGCGCTCGTTTCTGACTCGTACAATGTTGGCTCCCGTTAGCTTAGAGATGTTTAATCATGATGGATGAGGGAGCTGTCCGTATCGACCAGCGTTACTATTGTTGCTATATGAACTAACTTATGGATGTGCATACAGGGTTTGGTTCCCTCAAAACTTAGGCTAGTCTGTAGCGTCAGAAAATTGCAACTTGATGGAATGTTAGATTATTATCAACATCATTATTATCATTATCAATTTATTACGGTCCCGCTGCTAGGTACGGTTCTATTGGAATGAGAAGGGTAATGCCGTAGTCCACCATAGATTGGTAGATTACACACCTTTGAGAATTTTATGGAGAACTCTGAGTTATTTCGATTTCAATCATCATAATCATTCATTCATCAAGTGATCACTACGCTTTCTGCTCAAAAAACCCCAAAATAGGATCCCTAGTAGGTGTCATGGACACACAAATACGAGTACAGAAATACCTAGACCTAGAACAGAAGTCTAAATTCATCATTTAGATGAGGAACCCTCTGCATGTCAGACTGGTATGGTAACCATTGAGCCACGGAGGCTATTGCATATTAAAATTTCATTTATAATAAACATAACTTCGAAAAATTTGAGTCTGTACCTGAACCCCTAGACACCCGCGAAAAGGTCGAAATATATATCACTTAAACTTTATTTCTCGTTAAAGCGCTGATACCCTGAAAATATAAGGAGCTAGTAGTACAAGTATCGATCCAGTGCTACGTCCAGGTCTTACCTACAGGTCATGAGTAAAGAGCAAACTTTACGAAACTCGTGTGTAGTTTGAAGGATAAAGATATAAGTATATCTTGAGACAAGTTGAGAAATCGGGTCTAAGCTAATATGAGGTTTTTGTTTGTGTTTTGATAGACGATAGAACTATAGTTCGCCTACAAAAGTACCACTGCCGCTGTCATAATCCGCCGTGAAGGAGTTTTTGTGTTTCGGTTAGAGAAGTGCGGTTGGCACACTTACACCGAGGCGAACATTTTAGTCCTCAGAAGTAGTGACACATCTACGCACGGCTATTATTTTTAAACAGAAACACCTATTATTTTTAAATGAAAACAACCTATCCCGCTCCGTGAAGTCCCGTCAATCTTTACGTAAATATCCAGGCAAAATTGGATCAATCGTCAAAATTGATCGCTAGTAATATATACATTCATCAGTAAAGACACACAGACAGTAGAAAAAATGTTGAAAAACTGATTTAAATGATTGATTTTTGTGAAATACTTGCTCTAAGCGGTTATTTGGGATAAAGGGTTGGACAACTTTTGGACAATAACGCCAAGATTTTAATTATGCTATAACCAATATTCGTCTAGAGTAAAATTGCTGTATAGTAAAGAATTAAATAGAATCGTTTAGTTTTATAAGTTATGACTGATCTCGAAAAGATAAACTTCAAAGAGACACATTGAAAAACTTCTAAAACAATACAGTACAATATTCTCATAGCACAGATAAGTACTGCACTTCTTGTGACATCGAATCTCGGAGAAACCTGTGCAATATCTCAACTCACCGCGTGAAATGGGAAATCTATGATCTATTGCTCTGCTATCTCTGTCAAAGGTATTGTTTCGTTCATTGGCAAGATTTATTTGTGGTGGAAAATTTAATGTTTGTCCACTGCGTCCGATGAATAATGTTCCTGTTGGAATTCTGAGAATTTTCGTTTTGAGTTCATTTGCTTTGGATTGAAGTTCGCAAAACTGCTTACCGCATGATGTTATATAAAGTAGGTATGTATTAAGTACAATATTACAATCTTTTTTTCTTTTACCCTAAGTTTTGGTACACCAGACTCAAGAACTCCAGAAACTACTACGTTAACTATTTTCATATAAAGACGGTTTTTATGGATTGCGTGTTTCTGTGTGAGGTAATATTTACAAAAAGTTATAAAATCAGTTACTGCGTGCTTGGCTTGCATAAAATATGCATCATACGTCGTATTGCTACTAATTTCTTTTAAAAGAATTGTGTTTGTGTATTTTTTTCCGTCATTGTATACAATTATATCTTAGGTTTAGATATTTTAGTTCTATCGATACTACTGAAGAATTACAATAATTAAGATAAATTCAATGATCTCCGTAAAGTGTTGGCCGTTTTCTTTGTGTAACCTAAGATATCATCATCGACCCATTAATGTCCCACTGCTGGGCACAGGTCTCCTCTCAGAATGAGAAGGGTTAGCTATAGTCCACCACGCTGGCCGAATGCGGATTGATAGATTCCACACACACATCTTCAAAAACTTTACAGAACTCTCAGGTAGTCAGGATTCCTCACGATGTTTTCCTTTGAAGTGAAAATTATTTTCTAAGTCATTTAACTAAAATGAAACAATTTAAGCGACGATATGTAATTTAATTTATGATTCTACAGTTGTTTGGAGTTGCGCAATATGTTTATTAGATTTGACAGACATTCTTACCCAGTCTAAATTCTTTTAACACTGACAAAGTTTTTGACTGTTCTGTTTCAGTATTTCCTATTAAATACAATCTAAGTATTCAACGCTCCAAAAATGTATGAAAAAATTGATATCTTCTTGGCAACTTCGATCCTAGACCGGATCTACTATCAGTAAAATCGCATTCAAATGCAAGTCAATACAATAATAAAAAAGAACTTGATTGATATTATTAATAACAGATGTAACAATTGACACTTGCATAAGTGAATCTTCTATTGTGTGAACGGATATTAGCATGACTGGAGCAGACGACTTATTCAGATCATTTTATAGCTTAGCAAAGACATTATAGCTTAGCGGAGTAGTTATTATCTAGCTGGGTTGTGTTTAAAGTGAATTAACGTCGAGAGGATCGATGAAAGTGCCGAAGTGATGCTATGTTTCATATTTATTGGAAGGTATTCTAAATAATCATTATTTAAACACTTGTTTTCCTCAGCGATAACGCTCTCAAAAGTAACGGTATATTATTGACGTCCAAGAAAATATTTTTATGATTCACAACTCTTATTTTGACTTTCGTTTATTTATTATTCTTGATGTATTTATCATTATCATCGTCACCATTAATCCATTAATGACCCAATGCATGGCACGGCTCGCCTCTCAGAATGGGAAGGGTTGGGCTATAGTCCACCATGCTGGCCAAGTAAATTGGTAGACATCACACTTCAGAGAATTATCAGATGTGTAGGATTCCTCATGATGTCTTCCTTCATGGTTTAAGCAAGTGATCATTTCTAATACGTACATAACTTTGAAAAATCACAGGTGCGTGCGGGGTTCGAACTTCGGCCACTCATGATGAGAGTCCGGAATCTTAACCACTGGGCGGGCACTGCTTATCGTGCATACTTTATACGTAATAAAGTAATAACATCCAAAAAATGTTATATATATGAGGAAATACCGAAGACGTATTACTCCTATAATTATTAATGGGGATCCCGAGCACATAAACGCAGGTAATGAATGGTTGGTACATTACGCTAATGGCTGTCGTATAATGCTAATTACCAATAAATGCGGGTCACACCGAACCGCCAATTTGCAATGTGTTAGCTCGTGCGCACATCAAATGCCATCGGGTAACGGCACCTGCTAAAGCTATGCTCACACCAGCGGTAGGGTAATACAATTTAAAAACCTTTTTTTGTCACCCATTTTTAATTTTCGACTTTCAATGTTTATTTTGCTTATTATATGCAAGGCATATTGTAGTATTTTATAGCTCGTATAGAAATTCTTAAAAATACTTCATCAAATATCAAGAAGTTTCAAACGTTGAGTAAATGATAATTCAAGGTGGGTCCGATAAAAAGTGTATTTTAAAAATGTTTAAAATGGATAGTTAATTATAAATACTATTTTGGAATAGTGTTAAAATCCATTACACATTTTTGTTGTTTTAATAAACTGGTTGAGTTATCGAAACGATACAAATACTTACAGTTGAACTATTATGCTAATTACGAATAAATGCGGGTGACAGCGAACCGGCAATTTGCAATGTGTTGGAGCGCACATCAAAATGCCATCAGGTTACGGTAACCTGGCACGATAGTCTTACGTTCATATTAAAGGTAGGGTAAATGCTGCAAAAAATGAACTACAATTTGTCAATGTACAATGAAGTAGAAAAATATATCTGTTTACAGTATTCTTTTGCAATGTATGGATGAATGGTTATCATCATTGGTATCATTGGTATCAATGGATTGTATTGTATTGTATTGGTATCATTGAATATCATCAACGGTGAACTGATATCCGTTGATATCAGATCCATATGTGATACCCATCGATATCGGCTCACCGTTATACCTGTAGCAGTCCTTCAAGTAGAAACAAGATGGTAGCCCTAAAAAGAGTTTTTTCATTAACCGCATGCTATCCATGTACGACGCTTTATAGAAACAAGAAGCAGATAGCATACAGGTTAGAAGACGTTATTCTTTGTCTTTCTTTGTTCTTTCTTGTCTTCAAATATCTTCAATGCCTATTATACCCCTACTAAGTATACTACCCCTAAAACGTATACTGTTCTACCTCACCTATACTACCCCTAAAAACTAAAGTGGAATTCTTAAGTACCCGTGAGTAGTTGATATATGTGTGTCGAGTGTAATTTATACTCGTTTGCTATTTTTATACTAGAAATAGTTATTTCTATAAGACCTGACTCTATCACTGTATAAAAACTATAATAACCCAACGCCTGCTTTATAATACCGATGCTAACAGTGATATAGAAATCATTTCTTTCAAAAGTCACGAGATATTTGCTATCAAACTGATGTAGATTTTTTCTCATTAGACATTGTCTACAATGAGCGTTGACCACTTCATTAGACGTTGTCTACAATGAGCGTTGACCACTTCAGTAGACGTTGTCTACAATGAGCGTTGACCACTTCATTAGACGTTGTCTACAATGAGCGTTGACCACTTCATTAGACGTTGTCTACAATGAGCGTTGACCACTATATTAGACTTGTCTACGTGTGCGTTCACCACTTAACATTAGGTGGGATGCACGCCTATTCACGACTTCTACTCATCATCAACTCATTAATGTTCCACTGCAGGACATAGGTTTTCTCTCAGAATAACAAGGATTACGCCATAGTCTACCACGCTGGCCAAGTCCGGATTAATAGACTTTACGTACCTTTGAGAACTTTACAAAGAACTCTCAGACGTGTAGGTTTCTTCGCGATGTTTTTCTTCACCGCTAAGACTATTGATATAATTAATTTCTAATTCGCACATAATTTCGAAAAATCTGAAGTGCCTGGATTTTAAACACTAGGCTATCACTTCTTTTTATTACATAAAAATAATATAAAACTTTATAATTTAAAAATTGTGTGCACATTACCTTACTTACTATGCCCAATTATGCTCTAATATAACTGGGTGGGATAATTATCATGAAGTATTATATTTTACAGACCAATGTAATCTCGCACTATATTTATTATATTTTATAGATGTTTAAATTTTACTTGCAATAAAGCGCTCGAGTAAACAAATTACTAACCTAGTTATAATAGAGGGCTCAGATTAGAATAAAAGGGTTGTTTTCAAATTAAAGGTTAGCAGAGCAAGCTGGTAAATTCTAGAAAAAAACTTTTTAATACACTATATTTTAACCCCTAGTTAAGGGGACTACCCCTAAATGATTTATGGTTTATAGGAACAAAATCGTTCCATATGTATAGTATACACCAATTAGTTAACGCTGATATATATTTTTATGTGATGGAAACGGACACCCGTTAGCACACTTCTGATTTTTATTTCGGCAATTAAATTATGAACGTTCCTCGATACTCGTAACTCTTGCCGGTAATTCGGCCAACCCGGACGCTAGGCCCGGCAGCACCCGGTTCGCTTAGTTTTGAATTATCCAATGCGTTCCAATCAAACCCAGACCCTGTTGCACCCGGCTCGCTTAGTTTTGAATTATCCAATACGTTCTTATTCAACCCAATCAATCAATCGTTCGTTACAATCTTTGTAGGAAAATTATATTCCGGTAACTATACATATTTATAAAGTTATTTTCCATCACATTCTGCTTTTCACTATATCTATGTCTCTCTATATAGGTGTTTCGAAGAGTAGCTTAGAAACACCTGTATTTTTATAGTTATTGCAAGTAACACATGCCCATAAGCGGCGTACGTTTCCTTATTATCATAATTTCTTCGCTCATGTTCAGAATTATACACCATTACACTAAATTCCCGGTGACAATCCCGATGTGACTTATATAGGGGTTGAGTCACGAAACTTTACTAGTTAATAAATTTCTTTCAAACGCCTAGCGGGGTTCTGCGGATTTGAATCCTTGACGTAAAGACATGTTCTTTACCACTTCGATAAAATGAATGCCTGTGGTCGCCAATAAATAGCTCTCTCGGTTTGTGAACGAACAATGTTTGCGTTCAAATGGTTAAGACGTATTTTGACAATTTGATAGGTAAAAGTGAATGTATGTTTGTTCTAACATTTTATGATGTTTTCGTATAAAAATATCGCGTTGTTTACCAATATTTTTGTATGTTTGTACCACATGGACATGGACATGTACGTAATACAGAACATGACGCAAATTGGTAGTGTGAACTGGAGATGAACCAAAAAGAAATTTGTATTTATTTAAAAAAAATCTCATCTCATTTTTTGGAGCTTGTAAACTTTGATCAACTAAAAAAATATTGTACGCTTAAAGAAAAAGCAAAATATATATTTAAGTTCAATTGACATTTTGGTGCCGAGTCTCTTGGTAAGTTCTACAATACTCGAATAAACATTCCTATTCAAATTGAT
>DWKL01001077.1:0-15675 GCA_018249415.1 Phareas burnsi | reverse complement strand
TTGCACTTGTTCCGCGTAATTCTAAATTCCTCGTCTTATCTCCGAAGATATCTACCCGTTCGAGAGCTCGTCGCGCGCGTCGTCGCCGGGCGCGGCGCCGCTGGACGCCAGCGCGGTGTCGCGCGCGCGGCACGTGCACTTCGCGCCCGACCTGGACGCCATCCTCGCCGCGCTCGACGAGGACGGCGCGCTCGGCCTGCTGCAGCAGCAGCGCGACCTCAGCGCCGACATCAAGCGCGAGCTGGAGCACTCGCTCAAGCGGCTGCGGAATGAGGCTCACGACCTGCTCGAGCTCTCCTCTCGACTCGCCGGAGCCAGTGAGTTTCTCCGTGTCGTCCATTTTTTTTGCTGCCTTAGGGGTAATGTCGTATTAATGTTCGGCATTATTAATTCGGTTGTAGATATCCATTGCAGTGACCGTTTAATACTAGAAAGACTACAAGTTTATTTATTACGTCTATTATATAAAAATGTTTTCGCTGCAGGAAATTCGCTGCCACATTAATTATTTTCTCTGTTCTCTATAAGGACGTCAAGATTCGAAGATGTTGGAGTCCAGCGAAGTGAAAATAACGGAGCTGGTCGACGATTTCGAGTCGAAGCGGCGCTCCTGCGACAACTGCGAACTGCATAGGAAGGTTAATTCTACCTTTTATTACTATAGATAATATTGATTATGAAACGTCCTGCGCACGACGTCATTAATTGAAAAAAAAACGAATAAAACTTGTTGAGGTGCTAGTTTAGTTCTGATCCCAAGTGAGTTCGCACGGCCCATTGAATCCTAAGGTTACGCGGAACCATTAATCACTTTCCGCGATAGGACTCGTGTTAAATGGCAATCAACAATGTTACCATAAATAACACTATACCAAGTTGTCTCCATATGCGTTAAGTACTTTACAGCGATATTCCTTTGTAACTGAACACTCCCGTACTTCCATCAGAACATGGAGGAGGCGATGTCGGAATGCTTGCAGCGCGAGAACCTGCTGCGGTCGGACCTCGACGTGGCCATGATGAAGATCGCCCAGCTGCTCACGTGCGCCGACCGCCCGCAGTCCGATGTTATCGCCGAGGGGTAAAATGTCTATTTATTTTTATGCGAAGAAGAAGAAGTTGCGGAATCAATCTCATTTAGATCGGAGCTGATCCAGCGTTGGATCTGTTTTGAATATATAAATTGTTTGACATTCGTCAATTATATATACGGTAAACATGATCTCCGTCAACCATACTTTTGAATTCGAACGAAGCACGCCCAAGCAAGCAAGCCCGAGCAGGTATCGTGGGTTGAACGTTATCAAAATTTGCTTCGAAATTCTTGCTAGTATAGACACACCAGGAACACGTGTAATAGAAATATGTACATTGCTGTGTCGTGCCCTATGTCTTCTGACCTCTGGGACTTAAGAAAATCGTTACTATCACCTTTTAGACTTGTTTATGCTTGAAATAAACGGTCACTCTGTTATTGTTATTATAGTATTCTTGTTAGAATTTGTTCGGTTGAAGACCCCTCGTGTGGCAGGTACGGGCTGGGCGGGGCCGTGGCGCCGGGCGCGTGCCGCTCGCTGGACGCGGCCGCGTCGCCGCGCACGCACGCCACGCGCCTGGCGCACGACCTGGACGCGCTGCAGCGCGAGCGGGACGACCTGCACCAGCAGGTCAGCACTGCACGCGCACGCATGCACATTCACGACACAATACTCCTTATTCCATATCGTTTACGAGAAAAATATGAAGCATAGAAAGCAACAGGTGCGCGAGTAATAGCCTGAATATAAGCGTTTGTTATTTTCGCGCACACACTCCTCAAGGTACGCACGGGGACCCATACGCACAAACAAACATATATTCTCTTATTCTACATATAAGTGCAAGTTTGGTGGACGAGAAGCTGAATATTTTAAAAGTAATGTAACTGCTATCTAAACGTGAAATCCTCGTGTCCTAAAATATATCGCACTACGTGAAAGGATAACGCTTAAATACCACCTAAATAACTATATGATGAATTATGTCTATTGTGGACAGAAATAAATTATTATTTTTTGTAAATGACATCCTTTCATAAGCACATAATTATGACAGTTTAGATGACGTCAAAACACTAATTACACCATAGTATATAAAAATATATACTCAATAAATGAGCCGCTGCGACACGCCAAGTGGCTCGGGAATACACTACGACTCGTCAGTTGTTGTAACGTAAGGAAGCGACGTCGATCGCCGTTGTGTATAATATTTACTGCTATAGTTATAAGTATTTTTATGTGCTTTATATATGTATGTAACAGAATATATAATTATATCTGTGCGTAACGTGGCGCGCCGCAGCTGCGGCGGCTCGCGCACTCGCCCGTGCACAAGGTGTGCTGCCACAAGGTAACCGCCCGCTGGCCTGCCCCTCGCCCTGCTCGCCCGCTCGCCTGCACGCACTCGGCACCAGTTCACGTTTAAAATTTCTACTAAATCGCTTTTTTTATATGTTGCATCACAATTATATTTCTTTTTGCATCATAGAGTCGGTCACACCGCTTTAGGACGTGCTGTCTTCATATTGCAGCGGTCGTCGCAGCATGGCTTGCGTTTAGAGCTGGGAATGTTGTAGACGGTTGAACATTCAATATTTCAATTATTGTTTCATGTTGTTCTTCTGTAGAGGACTCTGTTAATGTGTAGGAAGTAATTAGGCGTTTAAGTTCTGTGTATTGGAAACTATAAGCATTTCGAATACACGTGATATGGAAAATTTGAATACTTTATTGCTGTTTGCAAGAAATAATGCACGACGTATCGACTGTTAGAGTCTTCGAGTACTCTCGGCTATTAGTTAACGCGGTCTATATTGTATATAAATTAGATATCTTTTTTACAATAGATGTAAAGCAGTTATTGCTTAGTGGTAAGATTCCGGTCTCTTGCGCTGGGAATCCGGAGTTCGAATCCCGGAAACATGAAATTTTTCGTGATGGAAATTAATGATCACTTGTTTTTAACTGTGAAAAAAAACATCGTGAGAAAATCTACATGGCTAAAAGTTCTCAAAGTTCTGAAAGATGTCTGACGTTTATTGATTGGTAATCGGTGCAATGCTTCTCATTTCGAAAAGAGGCTTATGGCCAGCAGTGGGATGACGATGATTACGTGGACGACGATGAAACTTTACATTAGAATAATCCGCACGCGAACCGAACGGGATGCCACCTTGCTAGCGACGTCCGTGGCATCCCGTCGCGGCGAGTGCGTGAGCCCGTGCGCGTGCGCAGCTGGAGGCGGCCAACCGGCAGCTGCGCGCCACGCGCCAGTTCGTGGAGGAGCAGGCGGCGGAGCGCGAGGCGGAGCGCGACGAGTTCGCGGCGCGCGTGGCCGAGCTGCGCGACGACAACGCGCGCCTCGCGCAGCGCCTGCACACCAACGCAAGGATACTCGCCGAGGTGCGCGCGCCACGATACTTGTCCTGCCGCCGCCAGTACTCATCTAAAAGGCGGATGAATTAAACCTATATTATTTTAACGACACTTCTTTGTAAAAGGAGCTGACAATTAACTTCAGCTGCACCGCATGCTCGTTTGCTACTTCGATGCTATAGAAAAACAGAGTAATTGTTCTTTCCGCCGGTGGACATCTGTAATTACAACCTAAATAGGATTGTACACTTCCATGAGGTCGGCCACATCGACGAAACTAACCCTGAGGACCAAGCAGGAACACTCCAAGAGTTGCTCCTTTACCATACCGTCACCTTCAAACCAGAACACTGCAGTATTTGACACTCCCCTTATAAACCAGAAACAGGTATGAGAGAAACGATACAAGTTTTATAAAACGTAGATGTTACACGTAGATGCTACCTGTTATTGTGGGGGCGGGAACCACAAGACCACCGCAGTGGAGCTACGAAGAACTGTGGGGTGCGGTGTACTACCATCATTTTTTATTTCTGCCTTGTAGTAGCGGCGTTTGTACTTTTTCTGTAATCGGCGTAAATTCTGTATGGGAAAGTGGGCATACTTAAACAGATTTCCGACCTCGGAAATGGCAATGTACATGTGACCGGCCTCAACTAAAACTACCAAATTATATAGGTTGATGCTAGATGTCATTAACTTATTAGAAGAACAATCATACACTGCGTTCCGGGTTCAATTCCTGGCTGGGAATACAAATAAATATTAATTTAGACATGTAGAAAACACATGTATTTCCTTAATCATTTTTATAATGCAAAGTATATTTCATCTTATTATTCGTAAAAACAAACAAACTTTCTTGTGCACAACATGTCACCCCGCTTTCACGCCTGGCCTAGAATTGAGCACCTTATCAATGTTTATTACTAAAAGATTATTTATAATTTCTCTTTCTATAAATAAATCAATTGTAGATTTTTGCATGTTTAAACAAAATAACAAATTCTACTTTAGACATTACTAACGATCGCTAAGTTTTAATTGACCTAATCAAATTTGCATTGTTGCAGATTGTTTACCATACATTAATCAATTATTAATAACTTTGGTATTACTAACTAAATTTTGGTTTATATGAATGTAAATCTAACTAAAATAATTGAATATGGTTCAAAACATTCGCCAAGTGTCGGTCTGCGGTCAGCGACCTCCCCATGCGAGTGCCCGTTTGTCTCAGCACCACTTGACCCTTAAATTGACCCTCACAATCAATGCTAGCGTCTTCGTCTGCTTGTTTGTTGTGTTATCCCATTCATCCCTGCACTGTGTGACGCGCAATGTCACATCGAATAATTGCATTATATTAACGTGTCGAACTAAAAACCTTCCGATCTCAACAAGCATGTAAAATGTCACAATACAATAAATTTAATTTGTTCAATAACAAATTCGATGTATTGAAGTAGCGTCGGCGGAGCACAGAATAATACTTATTTATTATTATAGGATTACCAAGTTGTGTTTTCCCACACCGACACTTTCATGTAATCGACGTACAACCGAATATTCGTTATTTACTAAAAGTGAATATTAATTGATTGCTTTGAAAGTTCTTATCTTGTAATATAAAAAAAACTGGTAAATGTATACGAGCATCTCTAGCGGCGTTTGCTTTGTATAGTAACACTCGTGCAATGTTGCAAGACAAAGTGGCCTTTATTGCTTTAGAAATATTATGATGGAAATGTTGAAACTAGCGTGCGCGTTCCCGCAGATCCGTTGCCTGCGCCTCGCGCATTGCAACTGTAGGGAGCACGACGCACACGTAAGTTAACCGATTTTGGTATTTACTTACTCCCTTCAAACCAGATGTATTCATTCAGTGGGAACTAATACAACATCTAGATCGATCATTTTGACTGTCGATATGAACTTTTCGTTAGATAAAACCCAATCTCTTCCTGAAATTACTCCTAGATCATGAGTGCCTAAAAGTAAGTACTGGCAAATAAATAGGAGAATATTGAGTAAAGTAGACAGATACTTCCATATGTTCCCGTTTCGTTGCGCTTGTCGATCTCCGTCCCTTTTAACTTTCCAACTACTTTGTTATGGTTTTGGCTGTAGAATATCACACTTAATGGCATGCTTTTGCACTTAGATTTCGTACTAATGTAGACATTATTAACTAGGCGGTAGAGTTGAAAATTAATTGTAACATTCTAGTTAAATATTGTTTTGTAGTATTTTGATTGTATAATTACGTAGTGTAAGTAGTTTACAATAAAATGTATGTATCAGGTGGAACAACTGGAAGCTCAAACGAGGGAAATGAACCAAGTCATAACTGAATTGGAAGCTCGGAAGGCGACAGCTGACGACGAGCTGAAAGCTTCCGTGGAAGAGATAACGTTACTGCGAGACATTATAAAAAATTTAGAGAACCAATTGGAAAACAAGGCGGCCCGAGAGAATGAAGTGACCGAGCAGTTGGAGGGCATGAGGAGGACCATAGACGAAAGGGACAGTAAGATGCGCGCGTTGTTAGGGGAACTGGAGGCGCTAAGGAGCGAGAGGGTCGACCGGAGCGACGTGAGCTGCGTCAAGTGCGAGCACGACGAGCGGCGCTACGAGGAGCTGCTGGAGAGTCTTAAGGAACAGGTGACACATACATGGTGGTATATTAATAGCTGAACCGATACTTTAATTACCACCGATACTTTAATTAAACGATAATTCAGTCAGTATGCCTTGCGTTCAACACTGAGTAGGAACATATTGTGTTCATACTAATACTTTACTGCACATATCTGGTGATTGGCTAGAAATATTGTGAGGTATGGGAATCGAGTTATAAGGTAGCCCATACACTCCGAATAGTCCTTTACATTTCAGCTAAAGTTCAGTTAAAAATCGTTTTAATATTGGCTTCTTTTTTGAATTCCGGCATCGTACGAACATGCGCAAACTTGCGGAAAATTAATTAAAAATGTTAGATAATCGAATTTGTGTATAGAAGTTTTGACAGCGAGTACAATACGTGTGCGTGTGCGTGTGCGCAGGCGCGCGCGCTGGAGCGGCGGCTGCACGCGCGCGCCGTGGCGCTGGAGCGCGTGCACGAGCGCGCGTCGGCCGCCTGTAGCGAGCCCAGCGAGGACCTGTCGCTGCGGGACGTGCGCCACCCGCCCTGCGAGGTAAGGATCACGACACCGATTGCCAAGTTGTAGTTATGCGAAGGTGGTAGCGCCTTCGTCACATCACGCACACACAGACAGACGAAACACACCATGTATTTTTTTAATGTGCGAAGAGTGGCAAACGAGCGTGCAGGCCACCTGATGTTCAGTGGATACTGCAGCCCATGTACACCAACACCTACACCTTATAGGAACAAAGTCTCTTCTGAGATCGTACCTACAAGCGTTACTACTCCTGAGAACTGAGATGGTCGTCTCGCTTGCAAGTGTGCCCGGCAACCACACCTCTCCGAGTGAACACGAGAATTGCTTAACGGGAATTGTGAGGGCGGCAGTGGTACCTCCCCTGAACGAACTGTAGTTCTACCATCTATTAGAGACACTAGTAATAGAAATTTCGCACACATGGCCTATGTGATTTACATATGAGTTTTGAGCCGTCATCTCATTCCCCCTTTTTCTGCCTATTGATACGTTGCAAAAACAAAACATATTCAATGGTATTGAGAATATTCTTGTGTTTTGAAAAATTACGTTTAATTCCAGAGCAAGTCCCCGGAGTCCTCCCCCCGCGTGGAGCCGCTGAGCGAGCTGGCGGGCGTGTGGGAGTGCGAGGCCGCGCTGGGCCGCGCCGCCGACGCCGCACTCCGGCGGCTCGCCGACCTGGACACCCAGCGCTCGCAGCTCATGGACGTCGCTCAGGTGAGCTCCCGCTGCAATGTTTTGCAGCAGGATACGAAACTATCTGCTGGCTGACATGGGCGGGCCAATATAAGCGTAAATAATACAGTTTGCACAGGCGGAGATAATGGGCCATTAAATCGTAGACAACAAGAAAACGCAATTTAAAACAGGATTTAATGTTTTGTCCTACAGACATCATGTCATATATGTTTTAAAATCAAATACAAAAATTTCAATTAGATTTTTAGGAATTGCAAATTGAATGAAATAATTGATTTTTGAAAATATGAGTCATTGAAAGAATGTTTATAATGAAATATTCACGACGTCATTCAATGTGAATTACCTAACGTTTTTAAATATAGTTAATTAATCGCCTCACACAGAAGAAGTCGGTTTTATACATTCATTGTAATCTCTTATTATTTGTATCGATATGTAATTAAATGGCGTTGATCAGATCAGAATGAAAAGGCTATTCCGTGCACCGCGCTGGCCAAGTGTGGATTTGGACTTCACACGCCTTTGCTAACTTTATTTGGAACCCTCAGGCACGTAGGTTTCCTCGCGAAGTCTTCTTACGCCGGTAAGGAGAGAGAGTGGTCATTTATTTCTAATACGCTTGTATCTTAAGTTGACAAATATCAGTGATACGCGCGAGATTAGAGCTCGGATCACAGGAGTGAGAGGCCGGGCTACTATCGCTGCCTACAATTGTTTAAATCTAATTTTATATTATACCACATACAGTATAATAACCCTCAACGGCTGCCGGATAACCAGGAAACTTCTTATGTCGTCCACAATTTCATCAGTGTTTTTTAGTATACCATAGTCTCTTCGAGCGCTGGCGGGACCCGCGGTGGTTTGGTAATTAACTCTCTTAGAGAGGAGAAAGCAAAATGTAACAACAATAATACAATGGAAATATTATTCTCGTAGGAGTATCAACATCGCGTGCATACCAAAAACGATATTTATATTTAGTTTTCCGCAACACGTAATCATTTATATTCGCCCGGTTATCGACTTTAAGCTACGGTACGACGGCTGACTATAAGCTACAAAAATTTATAACTTCGGTTTTATTTCGTAGTTCAATTAAAGTGCAATTAATCAACCGCACTCCCACAATGAGTGTAGTAACTACACTACTCCAACCAATCTACTAATAGTATAAGTTCACACAGAGTGACATGTGTTCCATTCATTCACACTTGCTCACATGTCACTAAACTATTCGAATGACCCGTCAGAGTATTATGCAAGCTTGTGGTGAGCACTAGCTATGTTACACTTCCCAAGGATGACATTTATTTTCTGAAATACACTTTCTTCAAATGTTTTTCGCGTGGCCACCATTCACACTATCCCAGATTCTCCAGCGTCCTTGAAATGTATCCCGCAGCGAGCGGTGGCGTCCTGGCACCGGTCCAAGCGGACTATTTGTATGACATGTACATATAACCAATGGAAATGCTTTCCGCAAATTAATTTGGATATTTTTTATGAACGGCAAACTCCTGTAACAGCGTAATGCATGAATTTTATTTTATGGTTGTAATAGATGTTTTTATTTAGGCTGATTTAAAGTTATAGCAAGAAGAGATGTATATGTCGCGTCATATAAAAATAGGCGCAAGCACATGCCCTCCTCCCCTACAGCTGTTGTCCAGTGGGACAACAGCTGTAGGGATGTGCTTGCGCCTGCGTATAGTCGCGCGAAAATACTTCATCATCGTTACTTTCTCGATGGAGCAGTCATTTGCCACGGGGAATTTCTAAGCGTGCCAGCTTCTTATATTGTCCCCACCGCACAGCGCGTTTTAACGTGGCGCGATTTATACGGACCTTAACGTGTATATTATTATGACAATTCTAATGAACATCAGTTCTGTATCGGACAACAATACACGTCCGCGGCGTCACGGCGCGGCGTCACGGCGCGCGGCGAGCTGCGCGCGGCGAGCTGCGCGCGGCGAGCTGCGCGCGTGTTCGCGTGTTGATGCCGAATAACCTGTGCAGTTGTAGTGGACAATGAGTTTTGTAACACCGATTGGGAGTGGGCATTCATTTTTATTTCAAGAGATAAAACTCTTATTGGGTCCTACCACCGCTACCCCCATTTTTTATGTTTGAAGAATATCAAATGAATGTGCGGGTAACTGATGATAAGTGGTCACTGCGGTCCATGGACATCCACATCTAACCTTTAATACGACCTCCGGACCCAGGCCTTTAGTAGGAAGTCCTATCTGAGGTCGGACATATATCCGTTACTACTTCTTAGGAGTAATGGCCACTTACATGTAAGCGTGCCGCTACCGGCAACGCACCTCTCCAGGCGAAAGAACGACAAAAACTGCTTCACGGCGGATTGTGAGAGGATGACGAGTGTGATTTACTGGCAGAGTAGAAAAATTCTTATTTTAATAATTAAATTTTATTAATTCAATAGAAAAATGCCGTTTTACTTTATTGCTTTGAAGAATTGCCCCCCACCTTGGCATTGAATTCGTAAAATATTGAATATGACGGTTTGGTTTTGGTTTCAACAGACTCAGTCGTACAGGCAGATTGATAGGCTAAATCTTGAAATCTGTTTTATTATTTCAATATAGTTCGTATAATCAAATTAGAAAATGTCAGTTATTTTTAACTTATAGACTTTTTTAGATATATTTTAAAGTTATACATATAAAATAATTAAATATGAAGATATTTTTTTTAAATAAATAGATGCTCAAGAGAAACTCGTTAAGATTAGCTGGCAAGCAAATATAATGGAGGAATGCCAAACGAGTCGATAATCTCCTGAAACGATAATACCCACTGATTATAACTTCGTGGCGCGCGCGCGTGCGTAGCGAGGGCGCAGGCGCAGAATGTCGCCTCGCAACTCATAGCTCGGAACATGTCAACGAGACTAACCGATTAGTAAGCAGATCCCGTTCTAGTAATTTAGCCGCTCCGGGTGAAGATATTTTTTTCCGCCCGTTACATTGGCACCTTATAAGTCGAGAGCATCTTATCCTAGAGATGGTATGGTGCAATTTTTAACGGACTTAACCGTTAACGACTTAACCCTTTTAACTATAGGGTTCAGCACTGTATTTAAAAAAAAATCGTGCATTGCCATCGATTATGCCACCCCTCATTTTTGCCATTCTGGGCAATTCCCTGCTTGCCTCTCCTTAGATCGGGATCTGTTGGTAACGAGTTAAGTAATGGTAATAGTTAACTTTCCGCGTGCATTTGGAACACATTACACATGATTACTCTTTTTTTGCAGCTGCATAATTTGTCATACATTTCTCCCATACGAAGAAGATGGACTCTCATCTATATTCATATTTTCATTTCAATAAACATCCAAACAAACTTCTTAAAATATATGTTTTTAGTCACCATCACCCATCCGTCAGCGTGGGCGCCGTGGGGCAATGTGTCCCACAAATAGATCCCGGATATTATTGGCACGTCAGTTTTAACCATCATTCCAATTGAATACACAAGACACGTAAAATATATGTTTTTTTGCTTTGTTAATTTCTCTCAGCGAAGAGTTATTTGTTTGATGTATTTATAACTTTTCTAGTGTTGCAAATATATGTATGTACTGCATAAGCTATGGCGACTGCTACCACGCAGACTGTACTCGTTAATGAACATACCACTGTGCATAACAATTTACGCTAGATTTTGTTATAAAAGGTCAGATGGATTCCTGCCTGGCGACTCGCATTTCTACAAATTTGTTTATCGAAAGATACCTAACGCCATTGTCAAAACTATTATGAACGAATCTTATTATCTATCTATATTTTAAAAACAAATATTTTAGTTCAAGCATATACATGTGACCTAAACAATCTAATTGCCTCTGTATTTATCAAGTCCAGTCCAGTCCAGTCCAGTCTATATAGAGAGACCAACAGACGGACAATCATATTATGTATTATTGATGTCATATACACGTGAGCTTAGAAAGTGTCTGTTATTATAATACTACCAAACAGACATTTAAATTTTAAATATTTGTGTTAACAGTCCAGGGTGGAGCTAGTATTTCAACAATGGCTCATGGTGGCCGAGCCCACGCAGCCCACGTCGCCCAGTGAATCATACTCGGCTCATTTAGAAAACTAGCCCTAATGCAAATGCTCTCACTTCTCTCGCTTTTATTACGTGCTTTTATTGAGCGTCCACTCAGGGCTGCCTCTCGAGTGCCCACTCGACATTTTTTTATCAAATAGAAGAAGCTGGCGACTGGTGTGTATTTCTGATATTCAGAAGTCTCAGCATCCCGTATGTATATATTAAAATCAGGTGTTCCAAGTTGAAATAACATTCAAAATTGAGATTCCTATGAAACTCCTTTTTAATGTCGACGAGCAAGGAGCCACCGCTACGGTAGATACCTCGTTTTGCAGAAGAATTGGCGACAGGAACGTTTTTTATCTTAGAAACGGAGCAAACGAGCATTAAGGCCACCTGATGTTAAGTAGTCACCGCAGCTCATGGACGCCCACATCTAACTTCAAAGTTATTTGAGGTCGTAGAAGCCTCATTGCTGCTGAGGACTAATATGAACGCCTCGCTTGTAAGTGTACCCGATAATCACACCCTCCGACAGAAACACAAGAATTGCTTCACGGCGAAATGAAGGGCGGCGGTAGCAAGGTGACTCCCCGGATGAACTATAGTTCTACCACCTATGTCACCAACTTTTAAAAGTAATAAATAAACAATTTCCAACATTAATACATGATTCTTAAATTTTTTGTTTGTTAATTGTTTATATTTAACTGTGACACTTAAGAAGAACCTTATTAAACCGAACGTAAAGTATATAAACTGAAACTATATGTAAAGTGCAAAGTTTACACAACTGCCACAGTTTATTCAGCGTCCCATTTGAACACTTTTATTCCCTCTCGGCGACTGCACAGTTAACGAGAAACGAAAACATTGTAACACACAACACCGTCGTAACTTGTAACCCATTTTCGTGTTGCATTTAATACTCTATTACAGGAAGATAAACACGTTTACGGAAATAGACAACCCTATGTCGTACAACACTCGCACGTAGCGCTCGCCCGCGTACCTACGCTGGCACACACACTCGCACACTGACGTCCACACATGAATATAGTGAGTAGTTGTGATCTAAATATATGCGATTGACGGCACAGATGACCGAATTTATAGATGCGGCATGTTATTTACGATGCGATCGCGTAATCTAAATACGTATTGTTTTGAACGTTTTGTTGTTCTTGTGAGATTTGTTGTCGTATACTTTGTTTGACCTATTTTTGATTACACGGAAGGACGAGGAACGATATTTTTATGACGCCACGGTTATTCGTAGATGTTTAATTTTGTAGCGTTATTGGTGCGTAAAAATGTCGTAATGGTGTTCAATTTAAAATAATTCCTAATAAATTTCACAATATTCGTCTTGATTGATTACTATTGATATTCGTTTACCTAAATATTTGTTCGAAAACTGTAAAGAGGGTGTAGGTAAATACATAATCGGTCCTTTAGGCGATGATTATTAATTTTACCATATTCTATTACAGAGTATGAACGCAATTTATTACAGAATTACAAATATTACTTGTAAAAATTTCAAATTTTACGCACAAATGTTTCACGCCACGGATGTCGTATCCACATCCCAAACAGCGCTTCGCACATCTCTATTTTCATACGGTGACCGTCAGTGTCCCGCGCGGTGTTTCAGTCGTTCCCGATGTTCCAAAGCGTGTTTTGCTGTAGGAAGGTCTCGGCTTCCATTTACGAATCACATTTTTAATGACGTCATTAACTGCCTGACAGATCCATTGCGGCATTTGATTCGATAACTTGAAGTTTGGAGTTTTCTAATAAGACGTTCCCAGTTTGTCATCCATCTCCATAAGTTTCTGTTCATATGTGAATGTGAATGTGACGGTGTACATAATGTAGGGGGGTAGATTAGTAACCGCACGTGGGATGTTTGTGTGGCGCTGTCTCGCCAGGTTGGTCGGGATGGGCCTGCCGGATTTGACGGTAAGTCCAATATTGTGTTTTTGCAGGTCTTCAAATTACCCAAACTCAGTCATAGAGTGCACAGCAGGAAATGGTAAATTCTAAAATACTGTCTTAAAAAAACATTCTCTAAACTTTAACATTAGTACAGAAATGTACAGGAGTAACGGTTGACATAATGTTGACTTTTGACAAAACGCTATCTTACTACAATGATTCTTTTGAAGTAATTTATTAAACCGTTTAATTTACAGAGTTATAAAATGTTTCAAACATTGGATTTATGTCACTCAAACGCTTATTTGATACGTTTATCATAATAATATTATTCCATATCCAGTCCATGGCACAAGGATAAATGCGGTTTGTGCCACTTTGCGCGGTCGTGAAGTAATGACTACGGCACTGTTTACCGCATTATCACATCCATTTTATTTCTATATGATCCTATGACTAAGGTATTACAAGTAAAAATATTTTGGAAAATTTATAAATAAAAAACATAAAAAAAGTCCACTTATTTAAGTAAATATGTTCACCATTTATCATGTGCTACAAGTTAAGCTTACGTTGCGTTTATCAAATGTTTAAAACAATGACGCCATTCATTTTAACAATGTTATATTAAATAGAAACCGGAAACAAAATAATGTTTTGTACCGTGGAAACATAAGTTAAATTTTGTATACATATAACGTAAAATAATTTTCGCAAACATACTTTTGTATTTTTTTTTTCAATCTTCTAAGTAAGTTTTAAACAAGCTTGTAAAATATTTTTTTCAATCTTCTGATTACGTTTTTGTTTATGATTTATATGCAATTACAATAACATCGACAAAGTCATAGAATATTTACCCAGGCGGCAAATATGTCTTTTACGGTTTTCTTGTAATTGTCCTATACGCCAAGCGCTTGCCTGTGTTGGCTTAGTTTTTAACGAATGACGTAAACGGTTTGGCTATCACGATACATGTGAACGCCATTTTGTGCTTGTAATGTTGGCTGAAATTGTGTTTATATTTTAAGGTAAACGCTACGGAAATGTAGATAATGAAACATAAGATGACTTTGTTGATATTCAAAAAATATAACAAACAAATAACCGGCCAAGTGTGAGTCTGACTCGTGCACTCCGGATCCCGTACCACCACACAATATATTTGTGTTATGTATTTATCAACAAATGTATTTTTTTCATTCGTTTCAGTTCACATTAGGGTGCTGTATATTATTTGTTGTTTAGAGTCTGAAATATAATCACTACTAGTTTCATATTTGTATATTATATTACCGTTTTGACGATAGAACAAAAATCTTCAAATAACAATTCTTATATGGGGTTACCCTTGTTTTTTTACTTTTTTTATTGTTTTGGGATATCCGCCATAATCGCTGTATTCTATGCAAATTCCAAACAGCTACCTGTTACGTTTCAAAAGATACAGAGCCCTTTAACGGTAGGACAGTTATAGGACAAACGGACGGCGTAAGCTTAGTTATACGCTTCTTCACGGAATCCTAATAAAGTATTCACGATATCCATATTTGTCCTAGTCCATGCAGCAATAACTTGCAATTTTTATTTCATAGAATGATGTTATAAGTTTAGTAAGTAACTAGTGCTGTAATCCTGTTAATGGTTATAAATCGTATAAAATCTGATGGGACTTATTTTTCATAACATGTTAGATATTGTGACCATATAAACATATAACATATAAACATATAACATATGAACATATTGACTAATAACGTAATGAAATCTGGATACCTATACATAATGACTAAAAGGCAAAAGGGGCCCAGGTCGCCTCCCGATAAGTTGGACTGACGAGTTGAAGAAGACAGCGGTAATAGTTGGATTCAGAAAGCACAGGAACGGTTGGAATGGCGCTTATTAGGGGAGGCTTATATCCAGCAGTGGACTTTAAAAGGCCGATGGTCGGATACATAATAACTACCTCAGTAATTTTTCACTTTAGCGTAGGCTGCGTATTGTTTTATTTTCTACGACGAGATTATTCAATTCATTTATACGTTTAGAATTCGTCTTACACCCACAAAGTTCTGTTCTGTATTTATACTCGGCTATTTTCTCTCCTCTTGTCACATGTTGTTAGATGCCATTTTAGTTTAATTTTTAATTTTGTTACTAACAATATATTTTTTCGTTTTATAATAAGTTACAGTTTTTTATATCTTTACTAAATATTTCTTTTAAGCGTGATAATATTGAGTTAACTGTATCTCTGTTTACACGCTTTGCACTGTTTTTTTTTTTTTTTTTTTTGCGTTTGGTTCTCAATGGTATTTACTTACTATGTTCAATAT